>OY728140.1:1769918376-1770085876 GCA_963277665.1 Viscum album
ACACAACTGGTGAAATAAGAAACCCTTCCATTTTCTATATTATGGAAAAAATGTATGAATAAGTACTATGTTTCATATACAAGATGTGAGTATAACATCCTAGTAGGTGAACCACAATATACTTTAACCACATGAAACTAAAACAAGAACAAGTTTTCTCTCATACAACATAAACATATATAATAAAAGTAAATATAATTAAAAGTTGTTTAAAAAAACTTCCTAATGTATATGAAATTAAAATAGTACATTACACTTTGAAAACTCATAAAACCTTCTCACACACACTCCCTTTAATCATAAATAAAAATAATTATACTCATGAGTGGTGATCATTCCATCATAGAGTCATCACATGGTGAAATTTACTTCACCCAAATTATCCCTCTTACCAAATATACCACAACAAGTTCAAATGAACATAAAAGAACATGAACCATTTATTCAATGTTCACATTTGATATATTTATTTTAAACTAAAATCACTTTAATCCATAATTCCTTTTAAAATAATTCATTTAACGCGTTTTCTTTATCATCCATGATCCATGTTTTAGAAACCAAATAGTTAGAGAAAATTTAGAATTGTTAAGAAATATATTTTCATTTAGAAACTGATGGAATTTACATAGAAACCTCGGAGACTTTTTATTCTAAATATTGTTAAAGAAGGTAAAATACACATTCCTCTTATGGTCACACTATAAAACCAATTGAAAATATTCATTCGGAAGGACCCAATATTTAGATTATATGATGGAGAAGACTCTCTATGATTTTCCCCCAATAGTTTCTGATTCAAAAGATCATTCCAAAATATGGAGATAAAGGAGTTTAAATTTTGAGATCAACTATTAATAAATATAAAATTCCTTTAATAATGATCACACATGGACTCTCTTGAAAATCATAATGCCTCCCTGAAGACTCGATACCTGAATTAGATACTTAAAATAAGACCATTGACTAGCACCATGATGTGTTTCACTGGCAACAACCATGGTGTTTTTCTTTAAACAACATACCAAAAGCCCTCGAATGGTGACCCACTAAAACATGTGTGAAAACATTTCTTAAATTTTAAGTTTTCATTCCATGTATCATAGAATATTTATCTCTCTCTAACCAAGTCCCATAGCTAGACTCCCAACACACCATTCCCAGTTCCACTAAGAGACCATGGACTCCATTTTTATTTTTAGCATGCATAAGTAATATATGTGAACTCTTAAAAACCATTACCTTCACCATGATGTGTTATTACCCATGTTGATCTTAAAAAATACAAACCTCACCAAAATCTCGGAGAAAATCCCCAAGACTTCCCAAACTAAAAAAACAAAAAAGGATTTTAAAACATAAGAGAACATAGAAACTACCTCAAACATATGGTGTGAAGTTATATGCACAATCATGATTTCATTATTTAAAAAGATAATGATCATTGGTTCTATAGAAAATTTCAATATATTGCTTGATCATGTCATTCTCTCAATCTTATGTCCCTTATGGAATCTAACAATTCAACCATAATACCGAGACATGAAGAATATATTTTTTACCTATGATTTTAAATTGACTATACCAAATATGAATTAGTGAATATAGGAATCTTTCATCTATATTAATTGTAACATGATCCCATTTAATCAAATGGTTTTAAACATGTTTCGACTTCTTCGACTATGATACATGAATAAAGTTATGGTAAACTTTGTATCTCGGTAGTAAGGCTAACCAATATACAACATCACTAATATGTTCAAGTATCACAAAATGGTATGACACACTACTGATATAAGTTCCAATACATTCCAATATCTTGATGTCCCCAGCATGATGACATAGTCATGAAAACATGGTTTCCTGCATTGAAAAGAGAAGGTTGATGATTGTGATCTATATATTATTTCTCATGGATCTAAGTCATAGACATCCACTTTATAATCAGACGAAGTGTTATGGAAAATTATAGGTCCATGAAATGAATATTATCTTTTCTCCAAACAAAAAAAATAGATAAAGAAAAATGTACAACCAAGAAATGAATTTTAATGGCCACACATGTATTTTTTTATAATTACTATTATATGAGAACTCCACTAAAGTTATATGATCTTCCTAGGAGCCACCAATGTTCATGAATAAATAATATATCTTTCTTTCTCAAATCCAGATAGTTCGTTCTATCTGTCAATCCTTCTATGGATGATATATCATGCTCATAGTCAAATTGTTTCCAAGGTCCTCGTATATAGATTAAAAAAATAATTATATAAATATAGGGTCCTAGTCAGTGACAATCGATATCAATAAATCAACAATTAAACGACTTCATAAATACAGAGCTTTGATATATCTTATACGATATTGTACACTCTGATTGGGATAAATTTTGCCACATGGGGAGTCGGTCAACAACCACAAAATAACATCATTCTTATGAAGAATATATGGTTTCCTAGTGTCAATGTCTATATAATATTTATCCCACATGTATATAGTTATAAAAAAAGAATATAAAATTATAGGTGGGTGTTGATGTTATGCTTTTTGTTATAGAAAAGTGAGAAATTTCATAACATAATATTCACTCTTATTTTTTATACTAGGCCACTAGAATTGAGAATTAAGTTCCTTTTACATTATCTTCTTACTTAAATTAATAAACCATTTTAAATAGTGATATTCATAAATAATATATTCCTAAGAAAAATTTGTTTACGAAAGAACACGAAAATGTTCACATCCTCTTTCAAATCATTCTGGTCTCCTAAACATTTAAGTTTTATTTAATGGTTATGAAATAAATAAGAAAGAAGTAACTTGGAATAAAAAAAATTATAATTATATTATCGTAGTCTATATAAATGTCAGCAATAACACTCATTAACTCTCATTTGTCATGAGCTACTATAACCTCGAATTTTCAAAATTTCCATGTCAAATAATCAACGAAAAAAATCCATTACTATGAATATACGCCAAGTTAAATTTAAATATCATTAGATAATCCATCCAATGTTTTTTCCTAATGTTTGTGTTTCATTAAAAATATTTGTTTCAAACATTTATGATTAGTTATGATAGTAAAAGTTTCTCCAAATGATATTGTGGCTCCATTTTTTATGGCATGTACCACTAATACTAATTACATATAACTCAATAGATAGTTCCTTTAATTTTTTTTCAAATCCCTCAAACCATATGATAAAATATAGTATCGTTAAAAAAGATTAAAACCTAATATAGATCTAGATGCATCAAAATAGACAACTTAACCATGACTTTGTTCCTGAATGATGATTATAAGTGACAGTGTGTGTTGATATATAAGATCCTCAGATGATTTTTGGAAGTCAAAATTTAATTCAAATGGAATGTGTATTCTTTCAATGTAGTTATAGGGTAAGGGATCTCAATAAATACTAGAAAATGTAATCATAATTTCCTTCAAATATAATAAAACTAATTATTTCAAAGATATTCATTTGTAGTTTCTATGGAATAAATACTTTTATTTATTCGTAGTCAACTGAAATTCTTTTTCAAAAATTGAATGTCTACTAAAACCAAATTCTTTTATCTAGAAGTTAAATATATAAAATTTATCATAAATTCATTGATCGTGCAATCTGATCAATAAAATAACAATTTTATTCTCAGGGTCATTACTCATTCAAGAATAAAAAAATATCATTAAAAATTCAAGGAAGACAGAATCAATGTTCTTTTGAAAGATATTTTTTAGCAAGACTATCAAAATTAATGGTGTATTAGTTAGATTAAAGTTAATATTTATGTATTCATAATGACTGTATCGACTCTAAGAATATCTATATGGAATATCCTCCCACCAAACTCAAAGTTAATGATACCCTATCCACAGATCAGTTTTAGAGAATATCTTTTCTCCTATCAATTTATCAAATAGATCATTTATTCATGGAATATTATACCAATTGTTGACCATATATTGATTCATTTTATGATAATCATTGAAAAATTGAAGAGAAAGTTTTTCCTACTTTAGGAATATAACTGGAGTAGTCTAAGGGTGATGTAATTGGACTAATGATTCTATTTCATTCCAATTACTCAAGCAACAATTTAAATTTATAAAACTCTTTTAGAGACATCCTATTTGAAGGAAGTCAATTAGGACTTGTTCCCATTATTATATTGATAAAAAAATTAAATTTTAAATTAATGAGGTAATTTATGTAAATAATTCAATAAGTCATATAAGAATCCACATACTATAATGGGAAGACTCCTATTTCTAGATTCATATACAGTGTGTAGGGTTATTGATTCTTACTGACTAGAGATGGTTATGTACACTACCAAAAAAGGCACTACTCAAAAATAATTAATATCACAAACCACATTGAAAATGTGAAAAATAACATCAGTAGATTCTATGTTTACTTGTTGAGAATATTAGTCAATATAGCCTTAAAATTCCATTAATTATCCTATTCATATGATTAAAAAATAAAATATATTTCTATTTAATTATACTCCCATTCAAATTTCTATAAATTTATGGAAATAGAACAAGTTGGGTACCTAAATCAATTTAATTTCTTCTACCCAATAGGGGTTTTAATAGTCAAAATATAAGTAACTATTTAAATAAGAAATTCCAGTTTTTTTACAAAATGAGAAGTAATAATAGAAAGTTATTCACCAGTATAAAAACGAAACTAAAAATGGTTAGGTTTGTAATAATTATACCTCACACTAAAGAGGGGGCTAATTTTTTAGTTGAGATAACTTTCATAGATCTATATAATTTTTTATTAGCTCCCATAGAAAAATCATTATTTCATTGCTGAGGTGTTTCCTGGAAAATAGTGGTTTTTATAGATTCATACATATTCTCTGAATTTTAATGATAATAACTATATTGATATTATTTTTATAACTTAACGTAGGATACATGACACTAGTTCAATCTAGTTCATCCTATTGTGTTCTTAGGTCATGTATAATTTCACTTGCGAAGTCCATTTTCTAAACTATTGTGGTTACCTCATAGTGGTTCTATATAATTCTTCTACTGGTGTGCATAAAATTCACATTTAAGAAAACTTGGTTCATTAAAATTATGTGTTGGAAAAGATATTGATATTGTATTCTAGTTATCTGATCCAACATTTCTCATGGATTACTTATCCATTTTAATCTTATTCACTATAATGGATTTCACATCGATATCTAGGTGAAAGAAGGTGATAGCTTCTCTAGGATTCAAAAAAATGTCCCTCTCTCCAATGAATTCCTTTTTAACCATTTCTTTGAAATGACTAATAAAGTAAATGTCCACTTCGGAGTAAATATCACACCATAATCCTACCTCAAATATTTGGGAATTCATTATTTCTCTAGAAGTTACCTCTAGTGAAATGAAAACCAAGTGAGTAAAATGAGAAAAATATTCTATGATTTTTATTCTTACTACCTTAATCTATAAGTTTTTCATCCTCAATAGTTGTTTGTTTTACATACAGAATTATTTATTAAATAATTTCCCCAATCCCCTAAAATGTAATCCCTTGATCTATCAAATCTTGAATAGATAAATTTCACCATTATAGTGTTTTTATTCATGAATATATATATCTAGTATGATATTTATCTTGTATAAAGTTCTTTGGAAATTAAATAATTGGTTCATTATACATAACCATGATTATTTATGGATATATCCTGAATCACCTTAAAATGTCTGTGGATTTTTATTCTAGAATTGTGAGGAATAGTTCATGTGACAAGGTTACTTAGAATGAGGTCCTCTTTCAATATAATGAAATGCAACAATAATACTTGATATAATATATTGGTTTACTAATGCTTTGGGTGGAACCAAATTATATGGTACTCCCCTCAACGATTTGTAATTCTCTATACTGGTGGCATTATCATTCTATTTACATAAAGAAATTCACCAATTAATTACTTATTGTTCATTTATCCAGGGTTATATTATATATCATAGAATGGAAAACATAATCATGATAGCATACTACCAAATTAAAATAACATGATGATGATGTAGTATTGGTGTTTTTAACCTTTATTAGTGCATGATACTAAACTCTCATTTTCTAAACAAATGATAATGATTTGAGGACACGCCTAAAAGTTCTTTAGAATATTTTTTATACTCAGACTACCCTGGTAACATAATATTCCACATAAATTGTTTAGTTATGTATTTTAATGTTATACACTTTATGTATAAAAATATTCTATCTCATTTCTACTATCCCAACTAATTTACTGAACAAACCTATAACATTTGTAACATCCCAACCCTATCAAATTGGATTTTGATGAGATGAGGTTCTACTAACTTCAAGTGATATTCCCTAGACACTTAATGATGAAAAACAATGTTAAGGGGGGAAATTTTTCACATTAAAATACATGAAATACACACATATAAATACAATTATAAAAAAATTCACCTAAAATTATCCAAGAGACAAAACCAGTAACCCCAAGTATAGTATAGTTAAAACTCATTATAAGAGTGGAAAAAGATAATACAGGAAAACTAAGACTTCAATGAAATTTTATACTCAACTGCCAAGGATGATCCACTCCAAGCTCCCATAACACAATTTTCTTCTAGTATCCAACACTAATATCTCTAATAGAAACATCAAGAAACATTAATACTCCTCCAAATTAATTTTTTAATTCTATTAAAAGGCCACTTTGAGGATCTTAAATAAGAAATATTTCTCTTTCTAATATATTTGAAAAAAAATTATGTGACCTAAGGTTTATGTATAGGGGGAGTGTATAATAACCCAATGGGTGAACACCATAAAACTTATCCCACATGAAACTAAAAAATTAACATGTTAGGTCACATACCATGTGTATATATATAATATCAGTAAATAAAATCAAATTTATTGTCAAATAATTTAACATCGATTGGAAATTAAAATAGTTTATTCCACTTGGAATTCTTATAAAACATTATCTCATTTACATAGTCACATGTATGTTGAATGAAAATTCTTATACTCCTTAGAGTTGATCTTTCATTAAAACAAAGACATCAGATTGTGATATTTCCTTAGCCCAAATTATACCTATGACCATGTCTACCCAGACAAGGTCTAAAACAAATGAACAAACACCAACAATTTTTTTCCTAGTTCACATTAGATCATTTAATTTTAAACAAAAAAATATTTAATAAATAATTCCTTCCAAAAAAATCATTGGAACACCTTTTGGCAATCACCCACAGTCATTGTTTTAGAAAATTACTAATAAGAGAAAATTTAACAATTTTATACAAGAGAATTCAATTTATAAATTAATGAAATGTATTATATTATAGTAGAAGTATAAACAAAGAAAACATCAACTTCTTATGGTAGAACTGAAAACTGAGGGAACAATTATTTCCACAACACATAATAAAAAGACTATCCTATATAAAATATTCACCCAAATGTTTCTTCTGATGGTTTTTGATTCAAATATCCAATCTAGGAGAAAATAATAAAGGGTTTAAAAGTGAAATATAAATTCTTAATCACCATAAAATCCCTCCTATGAAGTTTTCATAGGTCCTCACTTGATTATTAGAGATCCTTCCAAAAGTCTCATCATTTCAAAAGATCATTTTGAAAAACCCTGATCAATAGAACCATGATATGTTTCATTTACAATAACTATTGTGCATTTGGGTGAACCATGACCCCAATGTATCACTATATGAGATATGATGATTTCTGGGAAACATTATTCCATTTTAGAAACACCACATCATAAACCATTGTTTCTTTACATTTAGATAACAATATTACACAACCATACCACAAGAACACCATACCCAAATACACCAATTGAATAAATCATTCTTTTTGAATTTTGGTATGATTGTGTTACACATGTGAACTCCCAATGAACTACACCCTCCACCAAAAAATATTTCTACCCATAGTATACCTCAACACACCCAAACAACACCCATATCTCTGAGTAACCCAAAAACACATCCCAAACTAAAAAATATAAAAGGATTAAAAAACATGACAGAATACACAATGTACCAAAAATTAGTGCTTTTACATACATTCATGGTATGCAAAATTTTATCTTATTCACTGATGTAATAAAATATCATTAATTATCAATATTATCTAATATTAATTGGTATAGAGATATGGTGGCACAAAAATATAAAAATGTGGGTGCATTCATTATGATATTTAAATTTGTTGAATGAATGAGTAAAAAGTAGTAAATTGTCTAACTAAATATGAAATAATTTTCATATATCACGGTGAACAAATCATATAATCTACTATAGTGGATAAAAAATAATTATGAGATATTAGTGAAGATGTGAAGCATGTGATGGTGATATATTATGAAAAAATATCATGATTGAGCTCAAAAAGATCATATTTATCACTCATATACCAAATATATAAACATCTACTATAATATATTAAATGAAATTGTTGAACAGGTTATGATCAAATATGAGTATATTTTAACTAAAAATAAATTATATATTATTATGAATAAACAATTAACCACAGTTATGTTTGATGAGAATTTTATTATCTTTGGATTCAAAAACCTCCCTCTTTTTTAGGAGGTTAAAAATTACCTATATTCCCATGTATTTAATTATTTCAAACTATTTGTAAAGCGTTTAAGGTTTCAGGGTGAGATAATATAAATGGGGCATGTTGAATTAAAAACAAAACTTATAAACCTTTATCTTTGGTTTAATTCTCAATAGGGGATAAATTCTAGATATATTTATTGGGGGTATTTCCCTTTCATTGTTGGATGTGTATGTTATTTTCTGAAAAGTGGTGTTAGTTTTGAGACTATCAAATTAGGGTGGAGTTCATGTTATGAAGACTATGGGAGTTTTTTTCCAACTAAACTGATGGTATACTCCCCTAAAATCATTTTTTTCCACATCAAATTTTCTCACATTGACTAAGATTAATGATTGAGTCATCCTAGTTCTTTTAAATGGTTCGAAAATATTTAATTTCTCTTTATATTGACAATAAAACAAATGGAAGATAATTTTAGAACCAAGGTTCTCATGGAGAGTGTTTTATATTGATGTATTGTTTTTTGAAAATCTATTTATAGATTGAATGATGGAGTTTTAAGACCTTGATGGAATTTTTATAGATAAATGAAGCCCAATAGAGGAATTAAAATATTTTTTTCAAGGGTGTTTTTTTAGTGTTTAAAAAAATGAGAATGAAAAACTAGAAATTTTAGTGATAATATATGAAAGTTTTTAGGTGAAGTATGGCCATCTATTGATTCAATAAGTCTCCTTATGATTTTTTCATTCATTTATGTTTTGAAAATCACAATCATGTTTTCTTCAGCAAAATTTTCTTCTTCTAAAAAACATTCTCTGAAAAAAAATTCATTTGCCTAACAATATTTTTGTCTTTCTAAATGGCTTTCAATGTTTCATCTAGTCTTCTCTAAAACCAAATAAAATATTTTTTTCATTATTTTTAAAAAATCATATCCTTATCTAACTTAGAACCTTACAGTTACATAGATTCTATTTTCCCTAGAATTGAGAATCTGATTTATTATGAAATAAAACTCTGATTTCACTTGAAATCAGACATATATTTCATTTGAAAAAAGGCTACAAATTATCATAAAATTATACTCCGATTTATCCTAAAATCATACTAGGATTACTCATGAAATTAGACTCAGATTTCTCCAAAAAAACAGACTCTGATTTCTCATCAAATTCAACTCTAATTTCTACGAAAATCAGACTCTGATTTTTCCTTAAATAAGACTCTCATCTCTTCATAAATCTATCTCCTATTTCTTCTAAAATCATATTATGATTTCCTCTAAAATCATACTCTGATTTATTTTGAAATTAGAATATAATTCATTATTATTTCATAATCCTATTGTGAATATTTTTAGACTCTACTAATCACTTTCTTAATAATCTAATTAAATTATTTTCTTATTGTTTCCTCATTTCTTTAAAGTAAAATTTCATTTTATTGGATTTTAAATATGTTAATGTTTCTTAAGTTTTATAATGCTTTTCTTAAATATTATTTTATCATAAACATGATAATGTTTCCCATGTTTTCTTATGTGGAACGATGTCATAAAATCTATTTTTAACTAACCATTGGATGAGTGTCATGTGTATAGGTCCCTCCAAAATTTAAGGAAAAATACGACCATTATAGGAGGAAGTATACCATTAGAATCCAAGGCTATAAATACCTAACCATTTGAATGAGATTGGTGCAGTTTTTTTGACAGGGTTGATTTTCATAGTGCTGAATTCTAGAGAGAGATTTTTTAGTGCAAGAGCTCAGCTCAAATATGCCTTGTGTGATTATTGTGAACAACTTGTTCAAAATGAGAACATCTTGTTAAACCTCACTAGTGTGATTCTGATTGTTTCTGATCAATCGAGGGCTTCATGGGATAGGAAGATAGAGGTATCGATCACTTTAGAGATCAAGGGGTTAAAGGGATAGCAAGACAGAATCAAATATTCGTATCAAGGGCTTACCATGGTGTGGGTAATACATACTTTATTGAAAGTATAAATAAAGATACCATTATCCAATTTTTTTTGGATACCCTTATTTTTTGGTTAAAATATTTCTTATATATGTCTCATTTAATTACAAGTTTTAATTCTGCTGAATTTTGTTAAAGAAAGAAAGTATAACTTTCTTATACTTTCTTATACTTATATACCTAGATATAAACAATATTATATAAAATTTATGGTAGAATATTTCCCTATGTAATGATTTCTTTGGTTTCTTTAATAAAGATAGTTTCTTAGTCAAGAACTAAATAGGTTTTGAGAATCCATCTAGTTTATCTTTGTTTAAAATATATTTTCTTAAGGATAAAAATCAATGTTTTTTAACATAAAATTCACCCCCCCCCCTATTTTAATGGAACAATATACATCAAAATTTCTATCCTTCAATTGGTATCAGATCATGTCTCTGAAATAATTATACATACATATAATTTTTTCTTGCCTAACTTTCCTTGCTTATCTTTTCTTGTTCATGTTTTTCTTAAATATTTTCTTTTTAGAAACTTTTACTTCTAATTATTTATATGGAAAATATTTTTTTATTATAGAATAGAAGGAATGAATGTTGGTTCTATAAATAATCTAAATCCTACCAGAACACCAATTTTTTTAAGAAATGATTATTAATATTGGAGAGATATGATAAAAAATTTATTATCAATACCAATGTTACTAACTTTATTAAGTTGACTAGAGACTACAAGATTCTAGAGAAGGAAATTAGATAATTTACCAATCAAGAAAAACATTAGTATTAACTTAACTTTAAGGTATAAAATACATTATTATGTTTAATGACTATAAATATATATAGCCAAAATTTATCTAGTTAAGTAGCTAATATAATTAGGAAGAAATTAGAAGTTACGCATTTTGGAACATATGAGGTTATTAAAACAAAAAGATCTATTCATAGAGCTGAATATTATGGATATCTATTTCATTATGGAGAACTTGTATGCAAAGTTCATAAAAGATTTATGACTATTATCAACAGCCTATAGTCTATGGGTGATAAATGTCGTGATGATGAAGTTATTGTGGAAAAGATAATAGAAATTATACCCAATGAGTTGGAGTCCAAAAGAACAACTATTGATGAGAATAGAAAATCTTCAAATATTACTCTTTTTGAGTTATTTATGACTCTTATACAACATGAAACCATAATGGAGAGATATTATGAAATTGATAAGAAAAAGAATTGTAATGTTAGTGTTTCTTTCACTACTACATCAAATCATATAAAATCTATGATTCCTAAAAGTGTTACAAGATAAAAATCTAAGAAAGAAACTATTATATCTTTTTCAAGTGATAGTGGTCAGTCAAATAATGAACTTGACAATATTTATTAAGGAATGAACAAGATTATTGGAAAGAATGATTTTCAGTATAGATATAAGAGTAAAGACCGAAAGGATAAGAATGATTCAGAAGTGACTTGTTAAGAATAAAAAATGGCAGGTCATATCAGACCAGACTATCCAATTATCAAAAATAAAGAAAGAAATGATAGTAATTCATAAACAAACAAGAAGAAGTTATATAAGTATATTTCTAACAATGTACTAAATGATAGTGACACTTAGAGTACAAGTGGTGTTGATTCTTCAAATGAATCTTTGTAGAGTGAATCTTCTAGACAAAAGAATATTTGTCTTATAGACAAAATTCATAATGAAAATCAATGTTTCATGAATAAGTTAAACACATATGAATCTTTAACCAATATTTCATTAAATGACAATTTCCCTGATGAAAATTATTATGAATCTTCAGATGATGCATCTTCCTTTGAAGAAGGAAATTATTTTAACACTTTTTAAGAACTATCTATATTTTCCAAGTTTCTTTAAAATTAAAAAAGAAAAATAAATAATAAATTTAATAAGAAAAATTATAGAATCTATATTTTAAAAAAACTGAGTATCAAATATTTCAAAATATCTTGATCAGAAAATACTTGATTTTGAAAAAATTCCAAAAACAAAGAGGATGTAAATTCTAAGAAGAATAAAATTTCTAATGATCTTGAAAATTTTATTTACAAGAGAGTTGTTTTAGAGACTAACTGTAATTACAAGAAAAATGACTTCAAGGATAAGAATTTATTTATTAGACTAAAATCTAAAATATTTTCCTTAAAGAAACTTTTATCAAATTTTTCTTCATGAAGGAAAGAATTTGATAAAATGTATTCACAAGTTCATACCATAAGAAATAATTTTGGGTTTGGTTATTATTATTCAAAACAAGTTTTTATTCATAAATATTTTGTTACACAAAGTGTCCTTTTTTGCACCATGTGTAAATGTAGTGGACATTGGGAGAAAGGCTGTTATTTAAATGAAATTAAATCCTTAAGTTTTCATAAATATTATTTTTCTAAACAAATGTGGATACCTAGTATTTTCCATTCTAACAATTCCATATCCAAACAATTTTGGATTCCGAAAGTCTAACTAATTTATTTTTCGAAAAATAAAAGAAGTACAAACAAAGATACAAGGTACATGGATAGTGGATATTCCTGACACTTGACTTGTAATAAAAAATTATTTGAAAACATTATGAAGATGAAAGGTGGAGTGGTAACATTCAAAGACAATGCTCAAGGAAAAATTATTGGTATAAGTACCATGTTTCTTATTAGAAAAATATTAATTTCAAATGTTTTTTTAGTTAATGTTCATAATAACAACCTTATAAGAAAAATGAAATTTTGTAATAAAGGTTACCTTGTGAATTTCAGGAATAAAAAATGCCTAGTAAAAAATTCTAAGGAAGAGTTTATTCTCTTTTCCTATAGGCAAGAATATGTTTATACACTTAATATAGAAGGCAATATGAGCCATTATATACCATGATTAAGTGTAATGGAAGATCAATCATGGTTATGGAATAGAATACAAGGAAATTTTAATCTTAGTAGTATATGAAAACTATCAAAGAAAAGACTTGGTAAGGATCTACTAGAGCTTAGATATGATTCTTCAAAATCTATGATCCATGTCAATATGAAAGGAAACATAATACATGATTTAAATCAATTAGTGAAGTCTCAAATTCTATTGCATTATAGATAGTGAGTATGGATATTTTTTTCTATCATAAACTGGAATAATTTGAGGCAAATACTATGTATTTGTTTCAGTTGTTGATTACGCAAGATATATATGGGTCTATTTTCTGGAAAAGAAACTTGAAGCCTTTTTTTAATTTAAATATTTTTCATCCAAAGTTAGAAATGAGAAAAAACATTCATTTTTAACTATCCATAGTGATCTTGGGGGAGATTTTGATTCATTTTTTTGTAAGAAAGATTGTACTCATAACTTCTTATCTCTAAGAACTTCTCAGTAAAATGGTATTGTTGAAAGAAGAAACTGAATTCTTCAAGAGATAACTAGAACTACGTTTATTGAATATTATATTGATAAGAATATTTGGGCTGAAGTTGTTAGAACTTATTTACATACTATAAATCATGTTTTAATAAGACATTTTCTTAATAAAACACCTTATGAGTTATGGACTGGTCGAAAACCTATAATTTCTTACTTTAAAGTATTTGGATGAAAAGTGTTAATCATGAATACTAAATATATCTTAAATAAATTAACACCCAAATCTAATGAAGGAATTTTCTTAGGATATTCCACAACATCTAATATATACATAGTTTTTACCAAAAATACTTGAACAGTTGAAGAAACAGTAGATGTTAAATTTGTTGAAATTTATCCTTTTGTTTTTAAAAAACCTCAGCCTATATCTTCGGATGTGTTTTCAATAATTGATTATTAACTTTTGGTGAAAGATTCTTCTGATAAGGTAAATACTTAAGAAAAGGTTTTTGAAGTATTTACCCTAAGAGATTTTTTACCTTATGTTGATGGAGCGGTTTTGCAAAACCCAAATCACTTGTTTCTTATGAATCATCTCTGTGAGAGTATCATTGGTGATGGGAATGAATCTGTAAGGTCTAGAAGTTATCACAGAAATAAAGTTGATAATTAAACATTTCTTTCCCAATTAGAACCTAAAAGAACTTATGAAGATTTTGTTGATGATGATTGGATTAAATCTATGCAAGATGTACTAATTCTATTTTAAAGAAACTAACTCTGTACAATAATTAAAATACCTAAATAAACTTCTATAATTAGAGTAAAATGGGTCTTGATAAATAAATGTGATGGAAATAGAATCATTGTATGAAATAAATCAAGGTTAGTATCTAAAGGCTATAATCAACAAGAAGGAATAGACTATGAAGAAACATATTCTCTTGTATCTATAATTGAATATATTCAAATTCTCTTGGCCTTTACAGCATTATTTAATATCAATATTTTTAAAATGGATGTGAAGTGTGCTTTCTTTAATGGATATGTTCAGGATGAAGTTTATGTTGAACAGCCTCCTTGTTTTTAAGACACAAAACATCCTGAAAATATTTAAAAATTTACCAAAGCTTTATATTGACTTAAACAAGCCCCTAGAGACTGGTATGATATACTTGCATGATTTTTGTTCAAAAAAATATATTAAGGGAACTACTGATCCAACCTTATTTATAAATAAAGATAAGAAAAATGTTTTTATTGTTCAAATTTATGTTGATGATATTATATTTTGATCAGCTCAACAATCCTTAACTGGTTCGTTTTCGAATCTCATGAAATCTGAGTTTTAAATGAGTATGATGGGTGAGTTGAAATTTTTTATTGGTTTTGAAATTTCTAAAAAACTAGAAGGAACTTATATATCTCAACATAAGTATATTAAATATCCCATTAATAAATATGGAAAGTACAACACTAAAAGTATAAGTACTCAAATCGGTACCTCAAACACTCTGGATCTTGATGAAGGTGGGAAACCAGTAAATTAAACATCTTTTAGATGTATGATAAGAAGTTTGTTATAATTAATATCTAGTTGTATAGACTTAATGTTTTTAGAAAGATTATGTGCAAGATATCAATATAATCCAAAATAATCCCATTTAAAATAATTAAAAAGAATTATTTTCTATTTAAAGGGAAACATGGATTTAGGACTTTTCTATTCTTCTAGAAATGATTTTATTTTAAAAAACTTTTCAGATTATGATGTTATAGGATGTATAATAGATAGAGAAAATACTTATAGAAGATTCCATTTCATAGGATATTCATAAGTTTATTGGGAATGTAAGAAGAAACACTCGGTAGAACTTTCTACTACTAAAGTTCAATATGTAGTAGCTAGAAGTTGATGTGGTCAAGTGTTGTGGATGTAACACACACTCATAGACTATGGAATAAGTTTTACAAAAACAAAAATAATGTGTCATAATACTAGTTCCATTTCCCTAATAAAAAACACCTCACATCACTCTCGTGCTAAACACATAGATATTTGGCATCACTTTCTTAGGGATCACACATTTAAAGGATATATCATTCTTTAATTTATTAGAATACAAGATCAACATGCAGAAATTTATACAAAATATTTACCTTCAGATAGATTTGAATACATAAAACAAAAGTTAAGAATGATAATTGTAAGGTAGTCATCCATATTAACTTTTCGTTAAAACCTAACTCCTATCATTAAGATACTCCTTTTCATAGAGGGGGTATATAGGTTTATTCTTTTATATTTTGGTTTAAAAAAAATTCGAAACGTAAAATGTTTTTTCTCTCCCTAATAAATTTTTCCATAATATATGTTTTATAAAAAGGAACCTTATAATACTGAAAAATATTTCGGATCAATCTGGAAGCTATATTTCTTTACTTATATCATTATAACTGCAATTTCTGTTTGTTGGTATTTGGAATATTTTTTTAAGAAAACCTTATCAGAATCACTTTTCATAAATCTGATTTTCCCTTAAAACCTTAAAAGATCAGAACCTATAAATCCTTCTCTAAAATTAATATCAACTTAAATATCATATAAAGGTAATATAAACAGTTGTATTGATTCATGAATATGAACCATAGACAAAAATCCTATATAAAGTCCCCCTATTCACATCCCATATTAGTTATCTCAGTGATTTTTCACTAAAGCTCTACCACTCTTCAAATTTTCCATTAAGTTTTAACTTTTTCCTTAAGATATGAATGTCTCTTGAAGTTTCCACATAGACTCTGATGGTCTCAAACAAGGAACTGAAGTTTTGGATAATTTATAGAGAATGGTTGGTGAACCCGAATTTCTTTGTTAATTACGATTTCATGATTTCAAAAATCATAAAGAAAAATGTATGGAAATGCCAATGTGTAGCCAATGAGAAGAATCAGGATCCAGTATATCCTGAACTTCTTATTGAATTCAATTATGTAGTTCAATTTTATGAACAAGGAGGAAGAGATATGTTATTGTCCAAATGTTATAGAAAGAATTATTCATTGTCTTTAAATAAGGGCACAAGTATCGTAGATATTCCTTATGATGGAGAAGCAATATTTTACTCACATAAATTACCTGATAAGGAATTCACTTTTTATAAGGTTAATGTAATTGAGTTCCATGAAATTAAATGTGTAAATTCACTGAAGATCTCTCATCTTTCAACCAATCATAGATCTCTAGCTCTCTGGATGCAAGGTTTCCTAATTCTAATAAAGGGATACAAGGTTCCCCTTAAGATATGTGATGTATTCATATTATATTTATTATTTAGTCTAAGAAACATAAACCTCACCATGAATATTATTTCGGAAATCAACAATATCAAGAATTGAACTATCATGTCTCAAATCATATTGTATCCTGTGATTTTTTTGAAGATTATTGTCTTATGCCTATAATCATTCAAAATCATTGTCACCTCAAAGGATATGATCTAAAATATAATATTGTTGAGTGATGAAACTCTGAGAAGGATTAAGATTGGTTTTAGTTTTAATACAGGAGAGTTTTTTGAACTTTCTTATAACGATGATCAAGTTCCTAGTAAGAAATGTAAAGTAGGAGAATGCTCTAAGAAAACTCCAAAGAAAATAAAAGGTAATGAGCCAGAACAGAATGATAAATTACTAGCACCTAAGTCAGTATCTTCTCCACCCATTTAAAATAAATAAAATACATTTTATGATGAATTGGTATCCAAGTGGAGAGAAAAAAATAAGGAAGGAGATGTAGTTTTTGAATTATACCCTACTGAGGCTAAGTCCTTAAAGTTCCAAGTAGGAGAAGAGATTGAGAGAAAATCTAAAGAAAAGAAGATGAAGAAGAAGATTTCAGATATCAATATTGTCCAAGATTTTCTTAGAGGTACTGATAAGTTATCTGAACAAGTTCAAGTACCACAATCCTTCCTGTAAAAACCAATTCCAACTAAGACTATGTTACCAGCTAAGGAAAATAATGAAAATTGAATTCTCGAACACATAGTTTAAGATTAAGAAGAAGAATAATAATAATTATATTAAGAGGGATGTGATGGTGCAATAATAATTGTGTGATAGTATCAATTGAAGGATAACATTTCAGTAAGATATCTATAAGATCTTCCGAAACTGAATCCACCAAGATAATTTTTGAAGGACCATCAATTCCAAAAAATGATGTTAAGGATGAGGTTGATAAACCATTAGACAATGAAAGAAGTAATTATGATATTATTCAAGAAGTTGATGCCAATATTGATAAGGATATTACTGATAAAAATGATAAAAATGTAATTGGTTTTGATGATGATAAAATAGTTTATGTTTCTCATAGTGGGAAAGATTCTTATAAAGCTAAGAAGGAACTATCTAAAGATAGGAATAGTAAGAACGTGCTTGTTGATACTCCAAAGAAATCTATAGTTGAAAAATCCAAGAACAATGTTGTTGAAACATTAAATAGTAAAGAATATGTGAAAGATAAAGTTCATCCTCCAACAAAAGAAACCCTTTTGGAGTCTTCATCTTCCTTATGACAAGATTTTGTGGTTTATTCCTTAAAGAAGATTGTAAATACCATCCTTTTTTTCAAGAATCGATTTCAAATGTCATATGCTTCAATAAAAAATAAATAAGAAGTTGGATTTAACAATAATTCTCATGGAAAATTTTATCGAATTTTAGGCCAAATTCAAAACCATTCAATCGGTTATGATTCTCATAGGAGATCTTGAAGAAAATAACAATGTGGTCTAATTCAATGATTGATGATATAAAAATTATGGATGATTTCAAAGATTCAGTTAAGTATGGATTTGATAAATATGATGAAAAGATAAAGGATATCTCAAAAAGTATTTCTGAAAATATAAAGCAAGAGCAAGCTAATCCCATTAAAGAAGGAAAAGATCTGAATGGGAAGCTGAATTTTATTTCTTTAAATCTGAAATGGGAAAGGGAACTGAGGGAATATATGTTAGAAAAACTCAAAAATCATTTAGAAGTGTTAAATTCTCATTTGGATGTTTTTTTAAGTCATAAGAATATAGAATAAAAATTATCAAAAATAAAAAAAAAATATCGGGAATAGTTTATCAAAATGTTTGAAGACAATTATAAGAAATTAAAATAGTAAAAGGCTACCCTAAAAATGATGATCCTGAAGGTGGAAAATAAGGATGAATGATATTATCTTAAACTCTGATCTTTTGTTGTATTTTTTTTTATATCAAATCTTCTCATATTAATGAAATTTTTTATCTTTCCATTGTTTTGTTTTGAAATATACTTTCCTAACCTTTCAGATATGGCTTTTTTCATTCCCTGCATTCTTTTTTGAAAATCAAAAAATGTGAAAAATGAATGTAAAAAAAGAATATAAAGTTAAAGAAAGGTAATGACTATGTAAGGCGGATATTACTAAAAGAATAAATTATTATGTAAGGAATAAGTTGCTTCTCTAAGAAAGTTAAGAATACGATCCTTAGGGATTCCAAAACCTAAGGAGGAGTTAATGGTATTCTCCAGGGGTCATAAATTCAAAGGGAGATAAGTATAGCCTTTAGGCATTAAAATGAAAACATTAGTTCTTATATTCATTTACAAAAATTTGTATTTTCTTTCCAAAAATGTTGAGATTATTGAGTCATTAACTTTTCTTATGAATTTTCTATTCCATTATTTTTTGGAAAATCACAAACATGTTTTCTAAAGGAAAATTATCTTTCTCTAAGAAATTTTCTCTTACGTAAAATTTTCTTTGTCTAATAATGTTTTTGTATTTACCATTTTATATCAATTTTTAATATATTCTTTTCTCTAACCAAATATGACCATTTTTTTCTTTATTAAAAAAAATAGATCCTTATCTAATTCAGATCCTTACAGTTCCTTATAATTTATTTTTTGCATAATTGAGACTATGATTTATTCTAAAATCAGACTCCAATTTCTCCTGAAATCGGAATCCTATTTCTCCTGAAATTGGAATCCTATTTCTCCTAAAACCATACTCTAATTTTTCTAAAAATTAGACTATAATTTCTCTTAAAATTAGGCTCCAATTTCTCATCAAATCAGACTCTGATTTCTCTTGAAATTAGACTCATATTTCTCCTCAAATTAGACTCTGATTATCTCCTAAAATCAGACACTGATTTTTTCTGAAATCAGACTCTGATTTCTTCGGAAATCAGAATCTGATTCATTATTATTTCATAATCTGATTATAAATATTTCTAGACTCCAATTCTCACATTCTTAAGAAATTGATTAAATTATTTTCTTATATTTTCCTTTTTTCCTTAAATATATGCTTCATTTTATCATATCCTAAACATGTAAATGTTTTATAAGATTAATAATAAATTCCTTACATATTATTGCTTCTTACATATGATAAAGTTTCCCGTGTTTTCTTACATGAGATGATGTCGTACAATATATTTTTAACTAACTATTGGATGAATGACATGAGTGTAGGTGCCTCCAAAATTTAAGGAAAAATATGACCATTTTAGGAGGAAGTCAAATTTTGGAATCCATTCTTATAAATACCCAACCATTTGAATGATATCAGAGATGATTTTCTGAGAGATCTTATTTCCATAGTGTTGAATTATAGAGAGAGAATTTGTGCTGCAAGAGCTCTGCTCAGATATTCCTTTTGCAATTCTGGTGAACATCTTTTTTAACCTCCCTAGTGCAATTATGATTATTGTTGATCAATCTCGGGCATCTGAGGATATGAAGATATAAGTTCAAATCACTTTAGAGATTGAGGGCTTGCAGGGATAGCAAGATAGATTCTGATATTTGTATCGAGGGTTTGTCTTGGTGTGGGTATGAAAAAATTGACTAATGTGTAAATCATGATTCCTTTATCCTAGGCTATTGGATACCCTTACAATTGGGAAAAAATATTTCTTAAACTTTTCCTATTTTATTACAAGTTTTAATTCTGCATCATTTTCTTAAAGATATAATGTATAACCTTCTTATTCTTTCTTATACTAGTATACACTGATATAAACAAGATTATATATTCTTTTGGTTGAACCATTCCCAAAGTAAACATGTCTTCAGTTTCATTAAGCAAGCTAGTTTCTTAATCAATAACTAAAGAGGGTTTGTCAATCCCTCTTGATTAACTTTTTTAAACATAGATTTTAATAAAGATAAAAATTAAATTTTTTAAACCTAAAATTCACCCCCCTTCTTTAATTGAGTAATTTAAATCAAAATTCCACTCATACATCATTTATCTAGTCTGGCATGTGGCTTTCATAGTGTAGTACTTGGCCTTTAAATTAAAGAGAATCCTTTCAAATGGGAGTATGTGATCTCAAAGGGGAGGATTTTAGTTGACTATAAAGTTAAGCACATAGTTTGTTATTGAATATCACAGTGATAGAGTGAAATTTTTTTCATTGATCTTGAATCTATGTACATTATACGCATGGAAAGTTCAAGGTATAATAATGGATCTTTTTAGTAGACAATTGAGTTATTTATGAAATATTTAAAATGATAGTGGGGATCTGTAGAAAAAAACTTTTCTATATGAGAAATGATATTTTGAAAAGGGTTAAACATAAATTACAGTGTATATTAATTCTGATAGAGTGAATTTCCTATAAATACCTATCTAAACAATTTATTAAGTATCAATATAAAGATACGTAAAATAATAAGAAATGTAAAAAATAAATTAATTGAATAGTTTTTCATTATATAATATCCACATAGTTGGAATGTGGCGATCAATCCATGAAATAAAGAGCACAATCCACGATTAGTATTACACATTCTAGAAGGTTTAGAGTGTGATGAATAGTGGGAGATCATAAGGAGGCTCTTAAAAGTTTATTATTTGGCTTCTAAAGGGTAGTATGTAGTATGTGAGTTTTACTATACAGTGAATTGGGTTCTATGTGGTTATATAACATAGGGTAGTTTTAAGAAATATTTTCACATAGATATCATAAAAGGGTATTTTAATAGACTGCAGATATTATTGTATGGTAAAATTTAGGAACAAATTATAAAAATGGGTTCATAATTTCATGAAAAAATAGAAGTTATGATCAAGTCGATCATATGTAAAATTCTTCATCCAAAATATTTTGAAATGGGAGTTGATGTAACTGATGTGAGGTTTGAATTACATTATCACTGTTTACATTGTAAAATAAGTGAACCAATAATAAAGTGGCCATTTAAAAAAATTATAATTCACAAAATATAGTGGTTATTTTTTGGATTTTGGTATGAATGACACATTTTCAGTGTATACTTTTTCAATCATTTGTGGTGAACCACAAAAAATTTCAACATTCCATTTTCTTTTTATATTTGTGTGTTTGGTGAATGTGCATTATTTGAGGAAATTTTAACATGTTTCTACCAAAATGGGGACAATTTCTTTTAAATAAAATGAAAATATATATCTTGATTCATGCCACACTCTCAATATATCATTGGGTATAACACATACCCTTTATTTCTAACCTCATAACTCTCTTCCATAGATATATTTTGAGGGATAATTTATTCAAAACCTAAAATTCAAGGACTGCTAAATGACTATCATAATTTCTCTTCCATAAGCTCTGAGCTATCTAATTTGTTTTTGAATGTCTTAAATTATTTTGGATATATCTTGAAATATTTTTAGTATAAATAGATTTTTTTCTCTCACTTCATCCTATACTATTTGAGAATTTCCTTTTTTTCCATATAGAGCCTTTAGGATGCATTAGTGCAATATATTTTCATATGAGAACTCAATAAGAGAACAATGTTCATCCTAGTCTCAATTAATGTACATAAAAAATGATCTCTACATTCCATATAAAGTTTGAATGGTTCTTTTATATTGAAAATATGACTAAGTACTTTAGTATATATAGAAGATCAACTTTATTTTAAAATACATCTAAAAGCTCTACTAGTATATTTAGGATAATATTAAATCCTTATCTTGTAAAGTCAATAGTGTTGTCCCAAGAAAACTCATTACTTATCTAATATACATCATTGAATGTTACTCAAATGATTAAATTTCTCAAATAGTTATGATGTGTGTGGTCTTTATATGATGATCCCACACAACCCATATGAACCTATTTCCATTAGACATATTTAGAAAACCTACAAAAAATCCATTCTGACGTTCTACCAGTTTCTTATATTCATTATTAGTCATTGAATCATCCACTTCAACTTATGTCATTATACCTTAGCTTGATATCATACCAAGATCATAGAATTATATTCGACAATTTCATTATTCATATAATCCTATCAGAAGTGACCTCATAGGTCACTTTATATCATTCTTCCTTATATTTGGATAGATAAAGTTGAGTTAAGAGAATCATCAAATTGATTCTTCTTTATATAAGGCTGAAATTGAATACATAATTATATACCAAAACATTTAAATTTATCATTATCAAGGTTGAAATATGTAATTTTCCCCTTATTTATAACTTTCATCGCCTTTTATATATCTAAATAATTTTTTGGTGAATCCATAGTCAACTCTAAGATATATGGTTAAGAATTTTTTAATAAAGGTATTATGTCATATTTTTTGTTATGTTTCCCATGTCTATCTATTGAATTTATAAATAGATTTTATCCTTTCAATTATCATTATATACAAGGTTTTATATTCTATTATTATAAGAGGATCTTCTTCTTTTTTTGTTCCCCTAAAAGATAAGGGATCGTGTACTCATTGTATTTGATAAGATATTATCATATTCCTCAGATCACTTTGTTCTCCTTTTATGTAAATATATACAATGGGATTCTATAATCATTTTCTATGTCATGGTATTCTCTATAAATATAGTTCCTCTTAATATTCCAGGAAAATATTATTGTTGTTGTCTCCCAAACATCTGTTGTATAATTTTTCTCTTATTATGTGATTTGTCTTGAGGAATTAGTCATCACATTATCTTTTTGAAAGAGTAAAAACCCCAAGTGCTTTTTGAAGTGTCACAAAAAATCACAATTCCTTCCCAAAATGAGGGTTCCATGAGTACAATTATTATAACTAGACTATTAATTTACTCCCTAAATCTCCTTTCATATTTAACCATCTATAGTAATTTTACTCCATTACATATTAACTTGGTCATTGGGATTCAAAATCATGACTAATTTATCACAAACCATTTATAATAAACATCTAATACAAGGATACTATAGATCTCTATCACTGTGGTAATTTGGTCCATTCATCAATATAATTAATTTTTTAAGTATCCATAGATATTTCTTCACTTGTGATATCATGCAACATTTAAGTGACTTTCTCTATCTATAAGTCATTGTTACTATTAATTTCATATAACTTCTCCTCTTGAAATTAATTTAATATTGTGTTGAATAATTAGTCATAGGGAAGTACAAAAGATACAAAATTATTTCTATTATGGTATAATAGCTAAATAGGGTCATCTCAATTGAGTATCTTCATAGTTTTTCACTCTCTAATATGAATTCGCTTTTGCTTTCTTTATTTTATTTTATTTTATTTGAAAAAAAAAAAGAGATGGGTGAAAGATAATAATAATGAGAAACTAAAACTATCATATAAATGAAAAATATAATGGTGTTAAGAAAGATTGGTCTTAGTTCTAGGTAGTTCACTTGGGTCCCTTCATTATTCACTATTTTTTGATAATTCATTAATGATATCACATTCATCAATTTATCCTTTAATTTATTTAGTGTGAAAATTTTCATTACAAGGAGACTCTATTGGCATACTAAATATCACCACCTACTATAATCAATGTTAATGAAAAACCTTTATCGAGATTGTGGATCCTTCTACAACCCAACATCATCTTATGAAGATTCATCCATTGGATGAACTCAACTCTAGTGTAGGAATATTTTTTATTCAATATAAGGGAGAAAAACAATTTTATCAAAATAATATAGATGAATTTGAGAGTCATGTCATTGTGTAAAATCAATAAACCCAAAAAATTATCTCTCATTCATTGAAAACAGAATTAAAGTAATAAGAATTTTAGTGTAGAAATAAAGAACCCCTTAAAACCTCTTCAGGACCATACTAGGGGAAACTCACTTACCATGGTTACTGTAAGAGATCATAGTGTGTAATGGAAGATAAAGAGAGAGATATATATATAACACATGAAAAATATATATGAGATACATGAATTGAAAAACTTTAACTATGAAAACTAAGAAAGTGAAAAATATCCCAATCCCTTAATTGAGATCTTGATCAAAGTTGATCCACTATGTGGGGAAAAATACTTCTATTTATTGATAAAGGTTTATCACATCAATATTCCTTCATATCTCTTTGTTTTTCTATGGTAATATTTTCCATATTTTACATCCATGGCATTATGTCCTCATGTATATAACATATTTCTATATTCTAGTGAAGAAACCCCTACGAGGTGGAGATAAACCAATGGTATATCTCCCACTCCTAGGGTTTTTCTCTATATGGCATTGTCAAAGTCATATCCTCCACATAGAATATGACTCATCATTATCCTTTAATTGTTTTAGCATGCTGGTTTATGGAGATAATTTATTGGCCAAAGTTTATTCCTCTACATTTTATCCATAAGATGATATTTCATGGAATGAGGTTTCTCAACAGAAGATGATGCATGAAAATGGTGAACAAAGGTGTAAGTATCCTGATAAAAGTACCAGAAAATAGTGGTTGTAGATCATCCTAAAAATATAAACATGGATAGAGGTAGAAATAGACAGAAGTGGTTGCAAGATGGTTTCACTACCTATATGAGAATTTGGAAATAATCATGGAAAGTTTTAGTACAACCCAATGATAGTATAGTAAAATATTACCATTTATTCATCTCGAACGTGGAATCATTAGACTTCTCTTTCCCTCTCATATGACGTCCATGGTAACACATGGCCTCATGGTTTTTTTTAATAGTGTGCTTGAGATCAATAGTAATGATGATGGAATAATCCAACACACTTATGTGATTGGTGTTTTATAAGTTTCTAGCCATTAAGTAGCATTTTGAAATTGTGGGTTACCATTACGTGACTTAATTTTACAATTGCATTACCTTTTAAAAGCTCCAGATACTTATACATGGGAGGCTTCATACCTTTACATAGATCAATGGTTACCTTTATGTTTTAATGAAATGTATTGTTTACCCATAAATAGACAATCTAATACCTTTACATAGTTAGTTAAAATCAGTGTGTACCCTTACACATCACTATATTTACCCATAAAGAGCCCCTTTATACCCTTAAATAGTATGAAACTAAGCTTTATGTCGAAACTTATGACCTTTACACAACTATTATAATGTTTAAATTACCCTTTAATTGAATCTTAAAATCATATTTTGTATAGTTATTGATCTTCAGACCCTTCTACACCCCCTTATCCATGCATAACAGTTCTTGAAAACAACAAAAAAAATTAATTTTCAATATCAATATTTATAAATTTGAATGTCCATTGTAGGATCGAAATATGAATTTAGGTGCTCAATTATAATAGGGGGTGAATTCTGTGTTTTAAAACATTCATTTTTAACCTTACGGAAAACTATTTTTAACAAAGTTAAACAATGTCAATTCACAAGACCTCTTAGTTCTGCAATCTATCTTGGTTCCAAAAATATGGTTCCAGAAATGAAACTTAATAAAAGTTTAAAAGAAAATTATTCTACCTTAAAGCATATAGAATCATACTTAATCAGAGTACACAAAAGAACAAGAAAGTATAATAAGTTTATACTTTCTTCCTTTATCAAAATACAGTAGAATATAAACATGAAACCAAACAAGTAACAAGTATAAAATATTTTAACTCAAAGGGAAGGGTATCCAACAACCTTGGATAAAGGTCCATTGATTTATACATCCAATAAAGTCTGTCTTACCCACACCAGCGTAAGCCCTCGATATGAATATTGGAATCTGTCTTGTTATCCCTGTAAGCCCTCGAAATTTAAGTTTATCAGCACCTCTGTCTTCCTAACCCCAAAAGTCCTTGATTGTATACTGAAACAATTAGAGTCACACAAAGCAATAGGAACAAGATGATCAGTACCCACAAGGCATGAGAGTCTCTCTCTCTAGATATCACTTCAACATCATGTAATCTCTAGATTGATGGATCAGTTATGAGCTCATTCAAATGAGCTCCTATTTATAGGAATTTTCCCAACGGTCGGCTCCCTCCTAGAATGATCATATTTTTCCTTAAATCTTAGAGGGGCCTATACACATGTCACTCAAACAATAGTTAATTATAAGCAGATTGCATGACAACATTTCATAACTATAAAAGGAGTGTGTAAAATATGGTTGCTCAGACAAATCTATTTTTTGGTGTCTAAGGAAAAATAATGTTTGGAGACTAAGTAAATAAACATTGGGAGATTATAAATCATAAATATATGGATTTTGATTTTCACGGAATTCGGAACCTGAATTCTAAGATTTGAAATTCTGAATTCTAATGAATTCGGAGTCTGAATTCTAAGGAATTCGTATTCTAAATTCTATATATTTTAGAGTGTATATTCTAAGGAATTCGGCGTCTGAATTATAAGGAATTCAGAGTCTGAATTCTAAGGAATTCAAAGTCTGGATTCTGAGGAATTCAGATTCTGAACTCTAAGAAATTCAGACCCGGAATTCTGAGAATTCGGAATGTGAATTTTAGAGAATTCAGATCCTGAATTTCAGATAATTTAGAAGCTGAATTTCAGATAATTCGGAATCTATATTTTAGAAAATTCAGAATCTAAATTTCAGAGAATTTGGAATCTGAATTTCAGATAATTCGGAATCTGTATTTTTGAGAATTCAGAATCTGAATTTCAGAGAATTTGGAATCTAAATTTTAGAGAATTCGGAATCTGAAAATAGAATACTCTATATATAAGGATTTATTATAATAAGAGAACCGATTTTTTTTAATTTTGAAATAAAAGGAGTTAGAATAAGAGAGACTATAAAGTGAAAAATGAAAACAAAGTTAAGGAGAAAATTTCATTGGGAATGGAAAAATTTCTTTATTAAGATAAAACTTATGGGGAATAAAATTTACCTTGAGACAGGTTTTTTGTGATTTTCAAAACTTTAAATAATGAAAAATCCATATGTAAATCTTATTGACTCAATAATCTCTCCCTTTTTGAAAATCACAAACATCCTAATTAAATATAATATAAGGACTTATAATTTTTATGGACTGTAAAATAAAAACTTATCTCCCATTAGTTAAGGATCGAAGTTAATACGACTAACTCCCTCTTAGGATTTGGAATCACCAAGGATTGTATTCTTGATTTCTTGAATGATATTTTACATTATCTTGCATACAAAAATCTTCTTTGATAAGAACTTCCTCTTAGAAGAATGCCCCATTACTTAGAGAAATCTCTTCTTACTTATTATTCATTTTATCATTCATTTCTCCCCCTTTTTGATTCTAAAAAAGGAATAGAGGGATTGGATAGAAAATTTGGTACCTGAAATATTATTACTATGAAACCAAAAAATATATATAGAAGAAATGAAATTTCATTAATGTTGAAATAATGTGTACATGGAAAAATTTCAAAAAAAGATCAGAATTGGAAAAAATTTCCTTCTTTTTCCTTCGACGTCGGCTTCTTGATAATTGTTTTTAGCTTCTTTATCTCCTTGTGATCTTCTTCCAAATGCATAAGAAACTGATCTTGATCTTCACTTTTCTTTTCCAAGGCTCTAATCTTTTCTTCTTGAGCCTTAAGACATTATTCTTGATCTTTCAACACTTCTTCTTGCTTAACCATATTCTCTTCAAATTTTATTCTGAGATCCCTTTCCCTCTTCCAATTCATGGCCACAGAATTAATCTTTCCATTCAAATCCTTATCTTCTTGCTTCTGATTAGTCTATTCAAGATTCATCTTTTCATCAAAGATCTTAGAAAGTTTATTGAGCTTTACATCTTTAGTGTCAAATGCATCTTTGACATTATCTTGAAATTCATCAAAAACTCTTAGTTCTTCGACAGTCTTCCTTGAATATTTTTAATCTTCTTGAATGACCTTTTATGAGCCTCATAACTAATGATAAAGGATTTGAAATTTTCCTCGTGTTTGAAAATTTTATCCATAACCATGGAAACGGAATCTGATTTCTGATTCATTGAATGTTAAAGCATCTGACATCTAGAATCAATACTTGGAAATAAGGGAATATTTCTAATCAACTTTTTCAAAGAGTGTACAATAAAATCATATCCAAGAGGTGATGATTCTGAATCAGAATGTTTTGGCTGGTGATGATTTTTTTTCTAACTCATCAGGTTTCCTCTTTGACGAACTTCCAAAAACTTTCTTTTTCACTACAGATTTTTTAGGTGTATGGACCAGCACCAACTTTACCTTGTCAAATGTCTGAATGATCTCTTCTAGTTTAGGAGATTTAGGCTCACTATCCAACAACTAAAAAATTTTATCTTGCATAACTTCCTCTTTATTTTCATCATCCACTTGATCTTCCGGATGAACAAAATCATGACTAATACTTTCTTCTTCAGAGGGATAGTATACTTATTTCTGATCCTTTTCTTCATTCCCTGGAGTAGTGGGTTTTTAGGATTTTGCATGAGAAGTTTGGATTGATAATTTTACAGAGGGACTTTCCTTCTTATAAAAATCATCAACTTGCTTTATATCATCATCAGTTTCATTCCCTTATTCTTCTTCCTCTTCTTATTCTTCTATTTCCTCTTCCTCTTCTTGACTAATTTCTTCTTCTTGTTCTGGATTCATAATCACCACCTTTTTTCCAAGGGTATTAGGAAGTGATTCTTTCAAAAAAAAATTCTAGCACTTGGATTTGTTCATATGCTTTCTCAGTATCCATGAGAAGTGATTGTACAATTTCGGCTTCAAACAACTTCTTCCTTTGCTTCTTCTCTTTCTATTTCTTCTCAAGTTATTCAACATCTTTTATCTTTAATGCTTTTTCCTATACATGGTCCAAGCCAAACATAGGCTCCCCTTCCATCCTGTTCTTCTTATCTTCTCTCCACATAGCTACTACTTCATCGGAATAAGCCTTTTGTTTCTTTGGCTTTGAAGGTGCAGACTGAGTTTTTTTAGCCACAGGAGTTTTTTCTTTTTCTTCTAGTTATTTCACCTTCCCTCTTCCTTCCACCCATTTTAGAAATCTCTTTCACATCTTGTTTCTTTGAAAGAGATTGGATTTCAGCTTCCAAAAAATCATTAAATCCCTCTAAATCCCTAGAAAAACCAACTTTCATTCTCCTTAGATTATTATCACTCAACAATATCACTTGGAAATTCATTGTCTTAAAACTGCAAGGAATTTAGAATAACTGAAGGCATAGAACTATAATCTTCAAAAGAATGGCTGGATACAAGATAATCGGAGACTTCAGATTTCCATTATTTATATTCTCAATTGTAACCAAGATGTACTTGACTAGTTTAATCTTCCTGAGGTTCACCAAGAAGTCCAGAATATAGATATCCCTTTTCTTTAGGTCATCCTTATCCGCTTTTCCCAGAATGAAAAAAACATGGAACATTAACTCATGAATCCAAAGGTTTTTAGATAAATGAACAATCTTCAAAGACTTCACTCCTTTGAAACCAATAAAATCTATATCCTTCTACTTATCAAATTATCCTAATGCATCGAGTAATTTGGGAGTACAAAATTCTACTTCTCCTTCATAAGGAATTCCAATCAAACTTGTTTCCTTTCTCTAAGAAAGAGAATAAGTCTTCCCATAGCTATTGAATGAAAATTTATCTCTCCCTTCATCTTTGAAAAAACTTTTCATCTGATAAAATTCAATCAGAAAGTCCTGATAGACCAGATCCTGTGACTTTGGTTTCGATATAAATAGGCTCTCTCAGCCACTGATCTTAATATTCTTTGAAATGATAGAATCATATTTAGCAAAGAATTCGGGATCAACTAACCTATCTCAGTATATCTTCCATTCAAAAATTTCATATATATTCAACATTTATTTCTGAGGAAAGGCTTCAACAGGAATTTGAAAGTAAGCAAACCTTAACAAAACCGGAACGACCATAAATAGAGCAGCAGGGTTTCAATACTCAAGAGCATGAAGATCGATGTGGGACAACCATTAGGGGGTCCTTATATAGGTGATTGGGGTGACTGTTCAACTTCCATGGTTGATCCAACAGTTGAAATACTCTTGATCAGATCTGACAGTTGAGATAATAACAGAAGAAGTATTTGGATAGGTTCTGATATTCTTAGGTTTTTAAGGTAAACATTCAAATTTAAGAAAAAGTGAATCCTAAAAAGTTTCTTAAACAAGATATAAATACCAACATACTAGAGGATGATTACGAGAATTTAAGAAATAAAACATTCCTTCTGAATTGCAAGGAAACTTATTTGTAATAAGGAAAATTATTCTTAGAGAACTTGGGATTCTGGAAAATTTTAAATAAAAAATTTGATTACGAAAATTTTTGACTACAAAAAATTTGACTAACAGGAAAACATACTCCCCCTACGAAAAGGAGTTTCTTATATTAAGGAGATAGGATTCAAAAATAAGATAATATAGAATATTACCTTACAGTTATCATTTCAAAATTCTATTTAATATATTCAAATATATCATAGGGTAAATATTTTGTAAAAATTTCAACAAGTTGATCTTGTGTTCTGATAAATTGAAGAATGATATTTTCTTTTTGTGAGTGATCCCTAAGAAAGTGATTCCTAATATCTATGTGTTTTTCAGAAGAGTGATGTTCAGGTTTTTTACTTAAGGAAATGGCACTATTATTATCACACAATATTTTTTTTGGTAAAACTCATACCATAGTATGTGAGTGTGTGTTGCATCCACAACACTTGAGCACAAAAACATACAACTACTGTATATTCAGCTTCAGTAGTGGAAATTGCTACTGAGTGTTTCTTTTTGCATGACCAAGAAACTAATGAATCTCTTAAGAAATAAAAAGTTCTAAATGTACTTTTCCTATCCATTGTACATCCACCAAAGTCATCATTCAAGAAACGTTTTAAAATAAAATCATTTCATGAAGTATAAAAGAGTCATAAATTCGTGGTTCCCTATAAGTAGTGAAAAATTCATTTCACTACCTTTAAATGAGATTCCTTAGTATTGTATTGATATATTACACATACTCATACTGAAAACATTTAGTCTGGATGACTAGTTTTCACTTATAGTAAACTTCCTATCGTACCTCAAAATGATGTTTAATCCACTGGTTTCCCAGCTTCATCAAGATCAAATGAATTTGAGGTACCAATGGGAGTACTTATACTCTTAGTGTTTTCATATCCATACTTTTTAAGAAGATATTTAATATACATATGTTGAGATATATAAATTCCTTCTAGTTTTTGAGAAATTTGAAAACCAAGGAAAAAAGATAACCCACCCATCATACTCATTTCAAACTCATATTTCATTTGATTCACAAAAAAATTAGTTAAAGATTGCTAAGTTGAACCAAGTATAATGTCATCAACATAAATTAGAATTATAAAAACATTTTTATTATCTTTATTTATAAAAGGGTTGGATTAGTATTCCCTTTAATTTAATTGTTTTGTAACAAAAATCCTATAAGTCTATCATACCAGGCTCTAGGGGCTTCTTTAAGTCCATATAAAGATTTGGTAAGATTGAAATCATGTTCAGGATGTTTTTTATCTTCAAAACCAGGAGGTTTTTGAACAAAAACTTCTTCTAGAACATATCCATTATGGAAATCACATTTAACATCCATTTGAAAAAGTTTTAAATTAAAGAATGCTGCAAAGTCAAGTAGAATACAAATAGATTCAAGTCTAGATACTAGAGCATTGGTTTCATCATAGTCTATTCCTTCTTTTTTATTATATACTTTAGTAAAAAATCTAGCTTTATTTCTTACTATGATTCCATTTTCATCACTTTTATTTCTAAAGACCTATTTAACTCCAATAACAAAAGTTTCCTTAGGTCTTTCAACCAAGGTCCAAAATTTATTCCTTTTGAATTAATTTAGCTAATCTTTCATAGATTTTATCCAATCATCATCACATAAAGCTTCATCAGTGATTTTATGTTCTATTTTAGAAAGGAATTCTAGATGTTCTATAACTCTTAAGAGGGTTTTGTTATGAAAAGGTGTAACCAAAACTCGATTTATAGTATAACAAGCAGTACATATAGCTTCATCCCAAAAATGTTTATCTATCGAAAATTCACTCAACATGGTTCTAGTTATCTCTTGAAGAACTTGATTTATTCTTTCAAGAACACCATTTTTTGAGGAGTTATTGGTGCTAATAAGTTATGAGTAATTCCTATTCTACTACAAAAAGTTTCAAAATCCAAATTTTGAAATTCTCTTCCATGATCACTATGAATAGTTATCAATGGAAGGTTTTTATTATTTTTAAATTGATCTCTAAAAATTTTAGAATAAGAAATAGCTTCATATTTATTTTCTGTAAAATAGACCCACGTAAATCTAGTGTAATCATAAACTTGGACAAATACATAATATTTTCTTTCAATGATTCTAGTTCCTGTTAGACCAAAAATATCCATATACACCAATTGTAATGCCTTAGTAGTTCAGACATCACTAGCTAATTTAAAACATGATTTATGTTTCTTTACATATTGAAAATGATTAAAAACTTTTGAAGAATAAAATCTAAGCTTCGGTAGATCCTTAAATATTCTTTTCTTAGAGAGTTTACATAGGTTCTTAAGGTTACAGTGTTCTAACCTTTTATGCCATAACCAAGAAATATCTTTCATTTCACTAAGACAAGGTAGATCTTGGCTCTTCAGATTTTATATGTTTAGTTTTTATACATTTTCTTGTTTATTGGCAGGAAGAATAAACTCTTCCTTGGAATTTTGTACTTAGCACTTGTCATTCCTAAAACTCACAAGGTAACCTTCATCACATAATTGACTTATACTAGTGATATTTTTATTAAGGACCTTAACAAATAATACATTTGAAATCAATGGTTTTTCAAGGAATACAATGTTACCTAAACCAATAACTTCCCCCTTAGAATCATCTCTGAAAGTTATTTTTCCTCCTTTCGTATTGATAATATTTTCAAAGAAGTTTTTGTTAACAGTCAGGTTCCACGAACATCCACTATCAATGTACCATGTATTGTTTTTGGTACTATCTTTACTTTACTAAAAATAAGAGTGTTAAACTTTCAGAACCCAAACATTCTAGGATTCGGAAACTTCAGAAAGGATAATGTTAGGAATCCACATTTTCGTAGAAAAATATGATTTATAAAAACCTAAAGACTATGTTTTATTTAAGGAACATTTTTTCCCAATTCCCACAACACTGAAACTTAGTGTAGAATGGAGCACTTTGAGAAACAAAATAATTATCACTAAAAATCAGTTTTGAATGAGTATAACCAAATGCAGAATTATTCCTTAGAGGTTGGATTTTGGAATACATCTTATCAAAGTTTTCCTTACCTTACGTAAATTTGACAAACACTTACTTAAGGAGAATATTTCATAAATTAGTTTAATAACTATGTTTTTATCCAAAATAAATTAGTTTTAGTTCTAGAGTTAGTATCTAAAATATTTTTCTTAGAAATTTCTTTTTCTACATCCTTAACAAGTTTATCCTTCACTGAATTAACTTCCACAAGTGTTTTTGAAATAATTTGAAAATTGTAAATTTTATTATCAAGATCTTTAAAAAGATATGATACTTCATTACTAAGAATATAAATTCTATAATTTTTCTTATCAATATTATTCTTGAATTTAGAATTTTCATTCTCAAGAAGATTAGAAAACCTAGATACTTTTTCTTAAGTAGGTAAAGTATTATCTTTATCAGAAGAAGTTTATTCATCCAAAGATTCATAATATTTATAATCATTATAATTATCATTCAAGGATACATTGGTTATAGATTTAGTATTGTGTACCTTGGTCATTAGATAATTATTTTCAATGGGTAACTTGGAAATTAAACCAAGATTCTTCTGACCAGAAGATTCATTCTCTAACGTTCCATCAGAAGAGTCTCCACCAATGGCACCCCATGTGTTATTATCTTTCAAAACATTATTAGCTTTATCTTTTTTGTACTTCTTTCTATTTATCTAATAATTATTTTCTTTTATATCCCTTTTCTTAATCACAGGACAGTCTAAGCTTAGATTCCCTACTCTTTTGCATTCATAACATGTAACTTTAGAGTCTTTCCTATCCTTTATTTATTTATTATTAAATCTATATTGAAAGTATTTCTTCCCAACTATCATGTTCATCCATTGAGAAATATTAGCTAGCTCATTATAAAAATGTTACCTTTCACTTGTTTCAGATAAAATAGTGACATTATTTAACATGGATCTTGTAACCCTTTCAGGAGTCTTTGATTTTGTAATAGTAAAGGCTAAACTTCCATTTCCATTCCTCTTTTTGTTCAAATCATCATCTTGTTTCATTCTTGTCTCATTTTTATGAAGAGTTCCAAAATTCTCATCAGGAGTAATATGAGATATTATCCTATTCTCATCAATACTTGTTCTCTTATATTCACACTCATTAGGCATGATATCTATAATCTTGTCCACGAGTGCCTCATCATTTAAACCATTCTCACCCATGGATTTTAAAATGTTAACAATAGTCATAAAACGTTGTTGTAACTTGCACATTGGTTATCTATTGGGAAATTAAAATCCATGATATTCTGCTCTAAGCATAGATCTTCTAGTTTCTATCACTTTGGATGTACCAAAATGAGTAACCTCCAACTTATTCCTAATACAATTTGTACCTTAACAAGAAGAAATGTGATTGTATATATTCCTGGTCATGTAACACAACAAAGTATAGTGTACCTTCTAGTTTAGTTGATATTGTGACTTTTCTTGATTAGTAAAAGTTCTGAATTCCTTATTAAGAATCTTGTAATCTCCAGTAATAATAATGAAGTTGTCCACTACCGTATTGATATCAAAAGTTGTCATACGATCTCTCTAATATTCATAATCATTCCCATAAAATATAGGTGGTCTAGTAAGATTTAGATTGTTAATCAAACCAACATTCCTTCCTTCCATCTAAATGAAAATATATTTCCATAGAAACTTGTTAATAGTAAAAGTTTGTTAACATGGATAAGAATACTAATGAGGAAAATATATTTAGAATAAAGAAAATTTGAGCAATAAAACTTATATGTTAATATAATTATTTTAGAGACCTCATTTGATACAAATTTTAGGATCGAAATATGAATATAGATTCTCAATTATAAGAGGGGGTGAATTATAAGATTTAAATACTTTTTTAAACCATATGGAAAACTATGTTTAACAAAGCTAAAAATGTAAATTCACATGACCTCTTAGTTCTACAAAGTTTCAGGGTTCTGGAAATAGGATTCCAGAAATTAAACATAAAAAAGTTTACCAGAAAAAGATTCTATCATAAAGTTTATAGAATCTTACTTAATCAGAGTACACAAAAGAACAAGAAAGTGTAAGATGGTTATACTTTCTTCTTTTATCAAAATACAGCGAAATATAAACTTGAAACAAAACAAGAAACAAGTACGAAATATTTTAACTGAAATAGAAGGGTATCCAACAACCTTGGATAAAGGTCCCTTGATATATAATTTCAATAAGGTTTGTCGTGCCCACACCAAGGTAAGCCCTCGATAAAAACATCAGAATCTAACTTGTTATCACCACAAGCCCTCAAACTTTAAGGTAGTTGTCACCTATGTCTTCTTATCCATGGAAGTTCTCAAATTTTAAACGTATTCTGCACCTCTGTCTTACCATCCCCATAAGTCATCAATTATATATAGCAACAATCAGAGTCACATTAAGAAATATGAAAAATATGTTCAGTACGCACAAGGCATGAGAGTATCTCTCTAGAAATCACTTCAACAGCATGTAATCTCTAGATTGATGGTTCAAATATGATCTTTTTAAAATGATCTCATATTTATAGGCATTTTCCCAATGGTCACCTCCCTCCTCCAGTGTTCATATTTTTCCTTGAATCTTAGAGGGACATGTACACATGTCACTCAAACAATGATTAATTAGAAACATATTGCACAACATCATTTCATAACTATAATAGGGGTAAGAAAAATATAGTTTCTCTACCAAATCTATTTTTCGGTGTCTAAGGAAAAATAATTATTGAAGACTAAGTAAATAAACACTTTCAGACTATAAATCATAAATATCCTGATTCTGTTTTTCAAGGAATTCAGAACCTAAAATCTATTGATTTTGGAGTTATAACTCCAATGAATTCATAATCTGAATTCTATATATTTTAGAGTATGAATTCTAAGGAATTTGGAGTTTGAATTCTAAGGAATTAGGAGACTGAATTCTGAGAAATTAAGAGTCTATATTCTGAGTAATTCGAAGTATGAATTATGAGGAATTTGGAACTAGAATTATGAGACTTAAAGACTTGAATTTAAGAGAATTTGGAACCTATATTTCAGAGAATTTGGAACCTTATTTTTAGAGAATTTGGAATAATAATTTCAGAGAATTCATAATCTCAATTTTATAGAATTTAGAATCTGAATTTTAGAGAATTCAGAATCTGAATTTCAGATAATTCCGAATCTGAATTTTAGAGAATTCGGAATCTAAAAATAGAATAATATATATGTAATGATTTATAAGAATCCGAGGTTTTAGATATGACACTGATTTTTACACTTCATAAATAAAAGGAGTTAGAATAAGAGATACTATAAAATGATCAATGAAAACAAAGTTACAGAGAAAATTTCCTCGGGGAAGGAAAAATTTCCTTATAAAGATGAAACATAGGGGAAATAAAAATTTCCTTAAGATAGGCTATTTTTGATTTTCTAAAATGAAGGAATGGAAAAGTCATAAGTAAATATTATTGACTCAACATCCATATCTTTTTATCTAAAATATGAATTCCATTGAAAATAACCCATATTAAAAAATATATCAATTCACTGTGAAATTTATTAAAAATATTAATATTTTATTATTAAAATTTTATATAAATTTTTTTTGAAATTAATATCAAATAATACCCCTACATTAGAACTATACTTGTCCTCACTCGTTGAATCTCAATATTAAATTTCATAGGGAACCAATGGAACAAATGTTTAAATTTTGAATCAATAAAAATGGTAATCAATGTTAAAATAATCATTTATGTTCCATATATCATATAAATTTAATTTCACACTCGTTAAAAAAAATAAACCCAAATATTTCACTTTTACCCAGTGGAAAATGATTGGTTTTATCCTCCCTTGTATTCAATCTTAAAAATTCATTAATAGTAAACATGATAAGTCAAGATCTATCTTGAACTAAATTATTTTATTATCTCAACAACCATGTTATATATTCAGGTATAGTTATACCCAAACCATTTGTGCATGCTCATTTTCGAAAAAGGCTTGAAAATGATCTACATTTTACAATTTGTAAAGTCAAAATTCACATAAAATCATGGGGACTCATAGTAAAAGGATATGGTGACACAAATATTTACGGTTGGTAAGTGATGATTTTTAAAAAATTAAGACTAAAATAAGAGGTTAATTCTAAAGATTAATTTATGATATCAAAAGTAATATCTCCTTGTAAATTTTCACTTTTTGAAGTGAAAACTCCCTCTTTATAAACTCATAGTAATGTTATAAACAATGTTACCACAATGAATGATTTACATATTAATTAATTTTCTATACTTTTGGAACTAATTTTTTAGATATTTTTTATTTTTTAAATGTTATTCTTGTAATGAATCTCACATCTACAACCAAACCCCATATGATAAAAATCATTGTTATAGTAATTGTGTTTTTCTATTCTCGCTTGTCACAACCCATTATTTGTTTCATTTTTTTAATTTTATTTTATTCTTTTTTACCTTTTAAAATGGGTAAACACTAAATTTATAATGAATGATTCATGATCTATTCTCAATACCCAAAAAAAGACCCCTACACATAGTCCTTTCAATGTACTACATTTCTTCTATATGAATTCCCTTATTGCTGCACTTCATCCTTAATATATCTTACAATATAAATAGACAAGGTAAGAATGGATATGAATGGTATGTAATTTGGATCATTCCTAACAATTTCATCCATGGATTTAGTGGGATTGATAAGGATTAATATATAATGTGGTCTTAAAGATATTCTCTAAATAAAAAAATCTCCTCAACCATATTAAATGTAACTTTGTACAATTATAGATTTGACAAGATCTAATAAAAGTTATATTTTGTGGCATTCCCCTAGTTCACATTAAAAAATTAATCAATATAGAAATAGAAATTATTAGGTATATAAATAATCTCATTAATGAAACATATAAATTTTTTAAAATCACTCATCCCATGAATAATAATAATAAATCAGTCTTCATGAATTTCATAAATTCATTACCTAAAAAATTAGGGAAATTTATTTTATATGGACCCCCAAATTCCATCGAATTATGATTCATAAAATTATTTGATATGATTTACTCTAATAATTAAATTAACTAAATTACTCATTCAAACTCATTATCTTAGAAATATAAAACATGTAATCATGTGATTATTTAAAAACTCATGTCACCTAGATAAGTGAAGTAAAGAAAAAAGTATATCTATGAACATGAAAATACTCTTTTATAAGATTAATAATTCTTAATTAAAATATGGAGTTAAAATATAATGAATTTAATAATGAACTCCCATTTTTAATGAATCTCTAGTCCTCTCCATTATTCTTGGCCTTGCGAGTTTTCTTCTTTTCCCATCATCATTAACCTATAAAAGAAATTTAATCATTAAAATAAAATTACCATGTCATTAATGATCAAAAAAATGTAGGGGTATTGTGCTAAATTAAAATATATTAATAAAACTAATTCCAAATATTTAAAATTGAAAGGTATGTTCTAGAAATGAAGTTAAGAAATATGGGTCTAGGTTTGATCACCCAAGTGGATGCTAGTTTTTTACTAAACCCTGATTGGTAGTACTAGCTGTTATCCAAAATCTGATAGTGGATGAAGTTTCATTTATTTGGATGACCAACAAATATTTTTGCTATACAGTATTATTTCTTCTATTTTTTTGAGGACACTATGGAAATATTACACCCAATACACCACATGAAAATGGGATATAACTTGTATGGTGGGGTTTGGATAAATTATGGGTCCTCCTCCTTTTTGGTTGTCAAAACAACAACCTATTATTCTATCAATATTGGTTTCGTGAGAGGTACGAAATTAATGTAATATTTATATTAAAAGATATAATTTTACTTTATTTGAAACAAAATTGACCTTGAGAAATTAATATAATATTATTCTACTTTACAATAAGCATATTTTTTATGGGCTTCTTGTAGAAAAAACATGAATACCCTCATGCATACAATCATTTAAATGTTCAATATGTTTGGGAAACTGCTTTACTTCCTCATCAGGTGAATCATGTTTTTATCCATTTTCCTCAAAGAAAAATGAAGAGGTAGTTGAATATGAAAATTACAAACATTTAATGTTGATACACAATTCAGTTACTGTATAATTAGATGAATATGAGTTCAGTAAAGAATCGTATTTTGGAGTTGGTTCTACTTCAATACATTTTTCAATGGAATATACCACAAGAATTTGATAAACATGGGATAGAGTTAGGTAGTCAAGATCATCTATCATTTCCTCAAATACCACAACTTGGGTGGTTTCTTATAATTCAATGGCTAGGAATATATACATAGGTAATGACACGTAAACTATTTTGAGGATGGTATCATTATATTGCACTAAATTTTCATTCCATAATTCATCCAAATATTTTCAATCTACCACTAATACCTCGTCTAGAATTTCTTATTCATGTATCTCCTATAGAAATGGTTTAGAGAGGTGGAATGGATTCTCATATCCCTCCTCCTTTAACATAATATATTATTTAACTTGAAAAATTAGTGGTGTAATTTCTTCCACCACGTGCATAGTTAATGGTTTCTCTAAATAGTCCCAAGATGTTTTCTCCATTTTTTTCTTAACCAACAACATATTTTTAAAAATCCTTAGAATGTAATTATTTATATCTTTTTTAACCTATATTTATTGATATTGAACATGTGAGTAATCAATCCATGAATAATAATCATATTTTAAAAACATCATGGAAAATATATATATTTACATATATATATTATATTTTTTATAAAATAATGAAAATTATTTACAAAAAAAGTGAATTGAAAACATGAAAGAAAATATTCTATGCACCTTGTTAATTGTTATATGTTTTTAAAATCATATAATAGGGTGGTATAAAATATGGTAAATTTTTAATAGGGAAGCACAGTGGCTGAACAGGGTCATCTTACTTGAGGATCATCACAGTGGTTAAGTCACTAATCTTAATTCTAGTATTGTTTATATTTTTATTTTATATGTTTTAAAAATAAATGAAAAAACTATGAGAAAATAAAATATAATGAATAAATAAAATAATCTTTTTAATTCAAAAAAGAATGAATTTTGGGGAGAAAAGACTTGATCATAGGGTTAGTAAATTGGGTACCTTAATTATTCATTATTTTCTTCGATAATTCATTTATGATATCACATTCATGAACTATAATACATTAATATATTAATTGTGAAATTTTTTATTCCTATGAGACTCATTTTTTATACCCAACTTCACCTCCTATTATAAACATGGCTGTTGGAACAACTCTATTGAGAGTGTCTCGGCTTCTAAGACTCATCTCCATATTATATCATTTAATTCATTGGATAAACTCAACTTCATCATATTAATAGTTTTATTATAATGATTTAGGGGAAAATATATATTAAAAAATAGGGATAAATTTGAGCTCTATTACATGGTGGATGATAACCACACCCCTACCATTTTCTATCAGTAACGTCAATCATACTTAAAAAATAACTAAAGAATTTAGGAACCCCAGGAAACATCTTCCAATTACAATCCTTGGGTTAGTAACTCACCATGTTGAGTGTAAAAGGCCTTGATTCAGAATGTAAGAGAGATATAGAGAGTGAAATAATACATGAGTAGAAATATATTAGAAGCATGAAAAAAAAATAAACTATAGATACTACAAAGCTAAATAGTATCCTCATCCCTGTGTTAAATCTTTAAATATGAGATTATCCTCCATGTGGCGCACTAACCACTCATATTTAAAGTGAATTGATTAAAAAATTAGTATTCATTCATGTCTATTTGTATTGATATGGTCAGTTTTTCATTCTGTTAATTCCATGAGAATATTTCCTTCTATATGTTGGTTTTTTCAATATTCTAGTAAAGAAAACCCTACGGTGTGGAGAGAAACCATGCAGTGCAGCAGATCCTCATTGGGATTTACTCTATATGGATATGTTACATTCATGTCTTCCATGTGTTATATGACTCATCATTATCCTTTCTTTTTTTTTGACATTATTGGGAATATAGGTGATTTTTCAGACTGATCATGTTCCATTGTTTGAAATCCCAAGCTCATAGATTCATGGAATGTGGTGTCTCAGTAGAAGTAAAGGCATGGAATCAGTTATTGAAAAAGTGGTATCTTGGGGGAGGTAGAAAAAAATGGTGATAGTATCTCATCCTATTAGTAGAAACATGGTTGGTGGTAGTACATGTGGGCATATGTATCATGGTTACTACACTAGGTATTGGATAATTACACACCAATTTCTGGTAGAGGTATCACAACATAGTGATATAATAGTTAAATGGTAGCTTGAATTCTTCTCAAAAAATGCTATATTAGGCTTTAAAAAATATATTAGATGATATTCATAGTGATCCCATGCCACATCTTCTAGTTTAACCGTGAGATGATATTCGACAGTAATATTGATCGTAAATGTCTATAACCTTAAAACAATAGAAATGTATAAGGGTTTTACACTTATATACCCTTTGAAACCCATAGGTAACCTTTATATGACATAATTTTATCTTTAAATAACCTTTGAAAATCCAAGTTTTCATTTAGGCAAGAGGCGTATTAACTTTATATTTCTCAATAATTATCATTTTGTAGTGATGAAATGTATTAGTTACCCTTATATAGCTCATTTTTTACCTTTATATAGTATGCATAAATTGGTGCGTACCCTTACACATCACTGTATTTACCCTTACGCAACACCTTTATAATCTTACATAGCATAATCCCTGCCTTTATGAATCATCTTCTCACATTTATGAAACCTATAGAAATTAAAATTACCCTTACGTAGTGCCTCAAATTCATTTTTCATTTAAGTAAAGAACATCCAAACCTTATGTATCCCCTAGTACATGTGTAAGGGTAATAAAAAACATTAAAAAAATATTTTCAAAATATGACGTTCAAAATCAGAATTTTTATCGGCTTTTCCCCAAATTAATTATTCAAATTATAATTAAAAATATTACATTAAATTGTATAATTCGTTTGAAAAATGATTGAAAACATTAAAAATTCATGATAATAATGTCAAAAAATCATAAAAAATAACAAAATGAAATTCTCAAGTAGTTTTATGTCATATAATAATTTTATAATATTATAATATCATATATAATATCTATTATAAATTTGTTATGGAAATCTATAAACACTATATTAATTATCATCATTAATCTTTCTAGAGAATTAGTCTGTCCAAATGGACTTACATTGAATTCATACTATCCATATCCTTTAAAGTGTAATTATTGGGAATATCTACCTTTTTACCTTTAATTGATGTTATCAAAATTGATGATCTACCTTAGAGAAGTAATAATCCTCAAGTAGATTGTTGAAAAATTCCTCAATTCAGTGAATAAGACACTTTTTATTTATCATTATCTCCATAGTCGTATGATAATCATAAAATATATCAATTAATCCATCAATTATCTTCCCAAATAGGATAGGGAACACCATATAGAAGTACTAGGGAACATAAAACCCTTGTCAAATATTTCCTATAGTCGCATATATATATCATCCAATTCAGTGGTGTACATTATTTACAGACACTACGGTATGAGTATAGATCAAGGAATTTGTTCTATAGTGAAATAAACATCTAAATCATAATAATTACCATATAACTCTATAAGAAATACCTTAGTATATTCCCTAACAATGGACATACCTTCAAATAAAATCATTTTCTTTGAATCAACCAATAAATTTATATATGCTTCTTCATAATTCAATAATATAAATTCTTGGGATGAAGTTACCAATGAATTTTAATAATTCTCATTGTACTTCTATAGGATTGGAATATTGTTTAGGAAATATAAATCCATTTACCTCACCCAATAGTTGATATTATATCTATACAAGGAAAACAAATCCATGCCCATTGTTGAAAAGAATTATACAAAAGGGAGAATAACTAGATTTATATATTGATTCTCTCAACAAGTGTTAATTATTAAAAATTTATATACATTAGATCTAATGAATTCAAAACATTGTATTTCTACTGATTACACTACCAATATATCAAAAGTTAGTTATATAGTATTTCAATAAAACCTACATGATATGAAAAGAATCATAGAACTAGAATAAAATAGGATATTCACTATTAAGAAATGGATAACAAAAGTAACTATTCTACATCATTTTCTTAATTCACCATGGTAGTGGATATTAAATAAAATCAACTTTTTACACATTGATTTGGAATTTGAGGTCATCGATTATCCTTTATAACACTTATTATGGTGAAATTATATTCACTATGTCCATGTTCCTTATATTTTTTTCAGTATACATTAGGTAGAGGATTGGGTGGAATCTTATTTTTTCTATTTTTTTAATTTCCATCTTCATCACCCATTAATATTTGGGATCTAGATTCCCTTTTTCTATAGTTAAAGAAACTCTTAATTCAATTTATGTATGTTCCAAGGTTTCTATATCAAAGCTTTTAACATTTGGGTAAATAAATATTCATACCTCTATGAATTTTATCAGTGTAATAGATAGATTCAAAATAAATTCTTATTTTCTTATCTGTAGACTAATGAGACTATTAAGATTCACTGAAACCTATTTATATCTTATAAGCACAACATGATGTTTAATTATATATAAAAAATTATCTAACCATTAAATGTTATAAAATATTTTTTTATATAATAAATAAGTTTCCATCTTTTTTCATTGGAATTAATGAGACCCCAATAGTTCAAGTAAACACTACATCAAAAAACTATTACATAATATACACCATGAAGAGACTTTATTCATGACAGTTTTAAGAGTTACTATTTAATTTAAATTTAAAAAAATGAATCCATTTTTGGATTTAAAATGACAATATTACCTTAATATGTATTTTTATGTTTTTTCTATAATATGTTTTTTGTGAATTATGAAAAATGACATTTTTATCAAAATAATAACTTTCTTAGCATGAACATTATTTGAAAAATATCTATAAATTTATTAAACTATTTAATTGATAAAACAAATATTTATAGAGTAAAAATATAAATTTTTAGAACCTATCTTTTTACTTTTATTATCATAATAAATATATAAAATCGTATTACCTTATTTTAAGTGTTTCCCGCATCTCTTTTTATATTCCTTATTTTTTTTTGATTTTTTTGGGACTCCTGGGGATTGAGATCATTTTATGGGGAAATGTAAAAAATTCGGTGGATTTTGATTGTATTAATAGAGTCTGGGTGTAAATGTAAAAAGGTTTTAAGAGTATTTCCTTTAGAATCTGTAATGTTCTCTTTATATTGGACATTTTCACATCATGAATGTTTTACACAACATGAAACTTTTTTCCAGGAATACGCCTTGAATTGGTTCAATGAATGAAAGTTTCACATGCCATGAATCAGTTTTACATCAGTAAGTAGTCAAATTTTGGGTTTTTAATTTGAGGCAACATGTTTTTAGAATCTTTTTTAATAGAGAAATCCATTTCATGAAATAGTTTCAAATCGATAATGTTTTGTAATTTTTGGTGTGAAAAACACTACATGTATGATTCATATGTCACCTATTGATCCATTAATGCTATCCCATGTAATTTTTTGGCTTTCCACATCTTTTGGATCATATCATTTTGTTAGGTATCTTCATTGGGATTTTGGTTCATATCTCTAAGTAAGAGATCATTTTGCTTCCTCATTATCATAGATCATGGTAGCACTTTTTCATTAAATTTATTGATCTATTAATCTGTGTTGATAATATTTTTCATCCTTTCTATATTTTTTCCCTAACCCTTCTTAAGAGGTTATCTATTCTATTAATTATTGTGAAACATGAGAATTTATTGAGCTATGTTGTTGTCTGTATATTCATTCCTATTGAAGGTGTTCTGTTACAGGCCTGTGTGACCTGATTTTGAGGTAGGTGTTTCTATATCTAGCCTATGTTGGAGGAACTATGTTTCTCTATTTTTATAAATTTATTTATAAATAAATTTTCATGATTGAATTATATGTGTGGAAATGGGTTTTTTAGAAAATATGGGTTTTCCCATGTTAAGGTAAATAAAATTATATTTTCAAAGCCTTGTGAAATATATTTATGAAATGACTTTTAGAGATTTGTTTTATAAAATGGTTATCAAAACATAGAACATGTGAAGCCTAGGGTACTTAGGTGGATGTTTTATAAATAGGCATCATCTATTGATATTGATAGGGGGTTCACTCATGAGGTGTTATTCTACATCCTAGTTCCATTTTTCAATTTGTTTTTAGACACTATTTGGAGGTTCACTTTCTAGGGGTGGTCCTTTACTATCTAGTTTTAATGCATATTCCATGATGATTAATGAAAACTATTATCTTTGTTTTCATATGAGTTCCCCAAAAATCTTGAATAGTTGTGATCATTAGCATGATTTTACCTATGATTTTGGTTTGTAAAAGATTTGATTTGACATGTGATATATGATTTGATCTGAATGATTTGATGAATTCGAAATTCTTTGAAAAAAATTTAATTAGATTTTTTAGAACTATGAAATAAGGGGAAATGTTTTACCGTTTTTTTGATATAAAAATTGTTTATCTTATTTTCATGCATTATTATCTCTAAATTTGAGCATGTTTATATTTTTGTACAAATACGTGATATGGAACACCTTTGTGGGATCTTACTAGGCCTATATAAATCACACCATGTGCACTCCTTTAGTCACGCATAAACCATTGTATATATTTCGATGTTGGGAGACAATAGGTGCCACGGAGAGGTGGTGAGGGTTCTATCAGCTATGGTTGGGTAGCTATTGGTGAGATGGTTGGGGTTTTCCCACACTGTCACATGGAGTATCTATTTCAATTCTAGTTCCCCTTTATTATGGAAATCGTACCTTGTATACAATTTATATTCTTTTTAGTTGTATTGCTTTTTTTGTTTCATTTTAATATGACATATACTTCTAATTTTACTATTCTGTTGTTTCCTATCAGTATGTATGTATTTATTTCAGGTTTTCTATTTATTTTGGGTTAAATCATTCCCCAGGGTTGATTTCGATTCCCTGTTGCTAGTCACCATCCTGTGGGAATCAAGAATTCCCTTCAATTATGTGATGGTTTGGGTAGGGTATTTGTTTGTGAGGGTACTAGGGTCTGATTCATCACAATTTAGTATCATAGTGAGGTTTTTATTGGTTTTAGGTGGTTGGTAGACGATAGATATGATTATTTGGACTTAAGTGGTAGGTTGCATTGAGTGTTTGGCCCGATCTTTTTGTGGCGAGACTCAACTTGGTGTGGGATAAGGGGATGTGTGTCTCTTGTTTGGAGTTCATAATATAAATCTATGTTTTTGGTTATGGATATCTTGTTTGAAAAGATATTATCCAATTTATGATCATTTATTCTATTTTGGTGTGCAATAGTATGCATCTGAGTTTTTTTCTATAGGTTCCTCAAGATGATGCAGTGGATTCTCCTTAAGTGAATCTACACTAGTTTAGAATATTATTGTTGATATTGTGTGGGAAGTTCATGTTGTCGACCAAAATTTAATACAAATCCAAAACACAATTATGATGATATATCAAGAATCAAGTGGGGAAATAGATCGATTATAGGAGTTTCTACTTGAGAATCCATAATCCTTTATAGGTATAAATGAACCTCAATAGGAGGGGAATTTTCTATATAATATCAATTAGATGTTCAAATTCATGGATACACCTAACAATATCAAGGTGAAGTGTTTGGTGTTTAATCTTTAGTTTCCTAGTAGTTGATGGTGTGATTCCATGGTATAGGTTGATATACATGTGGGATTATACTAAAAGGGTTTCATGAATCTCTTCTTCTAGTGGTTTTATCCAGAGTCCCTTATTATGAAAAACTGTTTGGAGCGACTATAATTTCATTAGGGATAGATTTGACTGTCAACGTACACTTATCGGTTTACATAGCCGGTTCTTTTTTCTCCAAAGTTAGTAAAGTATGACCATGTGAAGGCTCAAAAGTACCTACAGAATTTGTGACTAGATATCAGATCATAAGAATTTATGCTGAATATTTTGACCTATGTGGAAAAAATAGAAATAAAAATGATGGCAGAGATGGATATGTGAGTTAAGGTTGGTTATTCATCCCCCTATCTTCTACCTAGTCATAGCATCAGTAGAATGTAAGGAAAGATTATCACCAGATTTGTGGGGGTGATTTGCAATAGCATGCCTCCCCTAAATCTCTAGTTACATCTATCAGTGTTCTTCTGACTTCCTATTAGTGTGGAAAGGTTGGGAACACCTAGAATTATTGTTTTTCACCTATGAAGATGTTTAATAGTTTTAGGAATTATGGCCATCCACAGAATTTCTACCAAGATATATCTAATCATTATTATAGTCCAAGATCATTGGATCCAAAGTCTATTATCATACCAATAAGATGTTTAAAATCCTATAGGGATCCAACCACATGACTCATAAGTGAACAAACATTATGTAGTATATGTGTTTTCAGTGGTGGTGGATGAAGGTTTAGAGATAGTGAGATGAATAAACATTATTTAATATTCCGTAGAGACTTATTTATTTGATACATGTTCCTTCCAATCATGAATATATTGAAGTTTTCTGTATATGATTGACTTCAAATTGAACTCATGTCCTTTTTTTTATTTATATACACCTCTAAGAAAGATAAGGGAACGTGAGTTTCAGTGTCCTTGTTCATTGTTGATAACTAATATAGAGTTAGTCGGTGATTTCCTCATTCTCAATCTAGATATATTTGACATCATCATTGGGATGTATTATCTTATTTATCAGTATGATGATATTGATTCTTATCATCTTGATGTTATTTTCTTTTCTATCGATGGGAGCTCTTGGGTTTTTGAAGCATATATATATCTAAGGTCAGGTCATACAGGACCCTGTCACCCAGAACTCTGGAGTTTATTTTCTTCCATTGTAGTTGATCTTAAGGATGTTTCTTCCATTTTTTCTTCCCTATATTGTTTGTGAATTTTAATATTTTTTCCATGATGATATATCTAGTCTACCAGTAGAGATAGAGGTATATTGTTTTATGTATCTTTTCTAGTCATGCATCCAATTTTGATATATTCTTATTATATTGCTCCAATTGATCTAATAGAGATCAAGATTCAGTTTTATGATCTGATGGTGAAGGGTCTTATTAACTATAGTGTATCGAATTGACATTCCCCTATGCTCTTTTCTAGGAAGGAAGATAGTTTACTCTAATTTATTGTGGACTATCTAAAGTTGAACCAGATAATAGTTAATAATAAGTATATTTTTTTCCCATGAAAAAAGTTTGTTTGACTATTTAAAGGGGGTAAAGTGGTTTTTGAGGAATGATCACTGGTTGGGTGATCATCAGCTCAGAGTTTGGGAGTATGATATATAGAAGACAAAATTCAAGAGAAGGTATTCATATTATTAATACCTTGTGATGTTTTTATGTCTGAAAAATTATCCTTTAGTTTTTATGGATTTTATAAATCATATATTCCATGAGTATCTAGACCCATTTGTGGTAGTTTTCATCGATGATATTTTTGTTTATTCAGGATCTAAGTATGAGAAATATTTAAGTTTTTTTATGTAAATACTAATGATTCAACGTTTGTATGGAATGTTATAAAAATGAAATTTTTTGATCCAAGAAGTAAATTTCTAGTGGTTTGTGATTTCTGAGTACGGCTTATCTGTTTATCCTAGGAGGTTGAAGGATGTATTGTTATGGGAATATCTAGAGAATGTCTTTGAGATTTAGATCTCCCATGTTCTTATTGGATATTGTAGAAGGATCATCAAGGATATCTCAATTTTGGTATCACCTTTTACAACTCCTACTGAGAAAGGGATGAGATTCATATGGGTGAAAAGTTTCAGACTTATTTCAATAATATAAAATGACTTCCAACATTATATCATATTTTAATCTTACTTCAACATATTAAGGGGTATGTGGTTTTATGTGAAACTTATATTTCTATTCTAGGTTTTATGATTATGTAGGATGATCGTGTGGTGGATTATGGATCCTTCCATATTTAATCATGTTAAAATAATTTCCCCACTTCTAATTTTGAGATTTATATGGATTTGAATGTGATTAAAAGTTGGTGACACTATATTTTTAGGGATAGGTTCAGAATATTTTCTAAACATGAGAGTCTGAGATGTATGCTTTCAAATAAAGTCATTAATCGCATATAGAGAATGTGGGTGGAAGGCATTATGATGTTTGAATTTTACATTGCCACCTCCTCAGGGATGGGAAATTTCATTGCAGATTCTCTCAATAAGAATGTATCATCCTAATCTATTTGGGAATTAAAGGAGGAATGAAACCTTTTGGAACTCTTCAATTAGTTGAACCTATATGCTCAAGAGGGTGTTTCAAGTATGATTCTGAACAGTATTTAGATATCATCATCTCTCCTTGAGTGTATATTGCATAATTTGTTGCATAATGATTAACTAAATGAAATTTGGTAGACCCTATATCGTGTGGAGACTGTTTTCACTTATTCTCTCTATAAATTGTATTCTCAATTTTGGGGATTGTTTTTTCATCCATGCATCTGTGAGGATCTCAGTTTTGTTTTATTTTCATATTTATTCCTGTTTTATTTATCTATTAACTATGAAGATGTATTATGACATGAGATAGTGATTTTGTTGGCTGGGTATGAAGTGTACCATTGTAGATTCTGTGTCACTCTATTACACTATCCAACAGAGAAAGTCAGATCATATGAAACCTTTTGGGTTTCCCTATCATCTTTTAGTATTCATTTTTAAATGAGATGAGGTGTCCATGGACTTTGTTGTTGGATTTCCATAGAATCCTCAATGGATGAATTCTATCTAGGTGTTGATTGATTGGTTGATAATGTTGTCTCACATGATTTTTATCAGGGACACCACTAAGGTTAAATAACTTGGTAAGATGTATATGCAATATCTTTTTAGGTTTCATAGAGTTCCATATTTCATTATTTTGGAAAAATATACTAGGTTTACCTCACGGTTCTATAAGAGTCTTCAAGTGGGGATAGGGACTCAGATCTGGTTGAGTGAAACCTAATATCCACATAATGATCATTAGATGGAGCATGCTATTTAAATCTAGAAGGATATGCTATTTTCTTATGTCTTGGATTTTGGTTGATCTTGGGATAACCATTTCTTACTAGTATAGTTTTCTCATAACAATATTTATCATTCCTCAATAATAATTTCTCCTTTCAAGGAATTATATGGTCATTAATGTAGGTTACCTATTTTTTGGCCAGAGGTGGATGAGGCCACTCTTATTGGAATGAGTCTTGTTTAGGAGACATTATTGAGGATTTAGAATATACATTGGCATATTGTTAGATATTAGAGTCAGTAGAAATAATTTTTCGATCATTAACATCATCTTTTTGAGTTTTTCATTGGTCACCGTGTTTTCTTGAAAGTTTCTCCTCCAATGGGTCACCATTATTACGGAAAACATGGAAAATTTTCTCTGAGATATGTGAGCCCATTTGAGGTCACTAAGAGTCCAAGGAAGGTTTTTTATTAGTTTGAATTTATAGTTCTATTGATGATAATTCACAATTATCTCTACATATCCCTACTCTAGATGTACTATCCTGATACCACTCACCATTGCAATTTCAAAGTCATCAAGTTAGAGCCACATGTATCTATTACGGGTAAAATAGTGGAGATCATTGAACCTCAAGTATAGTTCTTGTATAAGAATTTGATTCCATTACTAAAAGTATTATGTTTACATGGATCATATTTTCATGATACTTGGGGGGAAAGAGTTAAAGATGTGGGAGTATTGGCCTCACCTCTTTCTAATGACCATTCTTCCACATGACTACCCATGAATGTAAAGTCTTACGGTAGGGATTTTTTAATATCGCTATACCTTCTTTTAGGTATTTACTATATCAGTTTTCTAATTCCTATGTTTTGGGTTTGTTTTAGGAATCTTGATGACATAGTGAGTTGATTAGGATAAATTACATAATTTTTAGGGATGTATATTTGTTATAATTAATATATCATGGGTATAAATGTGAAAAAGATTAATATTCCATCCTTCAGAATCTTGATTTTTTTCTTTATACTAGAAGTTTTCATGTCATGAATGGTTTACATGATGTGAAACCTTTTTCATGAATATTTCATGAATTCATTAAATGAGTGAAAATTTTACATGGTGTGAATTGAGTTCACATCATTATATGGTCAAAATCTATATTTCTAATTTTAACCGACATGTTTTCAGTATATTTTATTAATTGATAAATTCAAATAGTGAATGTCTCAATTTTTTTGGGTTTAACAACATTGAACATCTTCGATTGATATTTTTCTTGGTTTTAGAGAATCTCTCCAAGTACAAAATCCTTCTATTTCATCATTTTCATTGATCGTGGTAGAATTGTTTCATTATATTTATGGATATTTTCATCATTGATGATAATATTCCTAATCCTTTCAATATTTATTCTCTGATCTTCCTTTGAACAGTGAAAATTATATTTTTTGTGATGAAGAGTGACCATTCGTTGTGGCATTTTGTAATATATTCTCATGCATGACTGTTTTTATTTTTTATTTTTTAAATTTCCAAATATATGGATTGATTCTAAGGCCTCTGTTCTTATTCGTTCATTATTTCATGTTGGTGGATTCCTCTATAGGCATGTGTGGCATAAGTTTGAGGTGTGTTATTCTGTATCTGTCCTATGTTGGATAAACAGTATTGATCTCATTTTAAAAATATATATTTAAATGAATTGTCATGATTTAATGGTGTGAATGTAAGTGTTTTCTTTTTCAAAATATGGTATTTATCTTGTTTTGGTAATAGAAAAGGTATTTTCAAAGCACTATGATATGAATTTGTGAATTTTATTCAATGAATGGTTTGGATAAAATGGTTTGTAAAATGTTTCACATAGTAACCCTTGGGTACTTAGGTGGAAGGTGTAGTAATAGGCCTTGTCCATTGATACCATCAAGGGGTTCACTCATAGAGTGTTCCTCTACTCTAAATACTCATTGTTCTAGGTGCTTGTTAGAAAATATTCAGAGGTTGAATTTCTAGGGTGTTCCTATACTCTATATATTAAACGAGTATTTCTAGAGGATTGATTCACACTATTGTATATGTTTTGGTACAAGGGTGCTAGCTAGTATGATATGTTGTCTTCCATAGCATGATGCTACCTTGTTTTTTATTGGATTTTATTTGATATGAGATACTACCCTTGATTTGTATATTTTTTTTAAATTAATTTCTTTGAAACAATTTTACTGGAATTATTTGGAACTATGGAAAAATGGGAAAAAATTAGCATGATTTTAGTATCAAAAACAGTTTAACTAATTATCATGAAATTTTCCATTAAAGATAGTAATTATTGGATTGTTGTAAATAGAATTGATATGTAACACCTAGGTGGAATCCTAATGATCATGTTTATCCCCCACTTTGTTCTCCCCTCTATCATAGAATATATCATTTTATGTATTTCAATGCAGGGAGAGGAAAGGTTTCATAGAGAGACAATGAGTTTTCTATTAGCTGTGCTGGGTTTGTTTAGGGTTAAATGGTGGGTGTTGTCCCAAATTATCACATGGATTAGATATTTATATTTTATTTTTCCTTTTTTGTTGGGCATGTAACTTAAATACAATTTTATTTTCTTTTAATTTTTATATATTTTGATGTTTCCTTTTGATATGAAATATATTTCTTGTTTTACTCTTCTAATATTTCTTCTTATATTGATTATACATATGTGTGTGTGTGTTTCATGTTTTCTAACTCATAGTTGGGGAAATAATTAACTCTAATTGCATTCAATACCTAGGTGCTAGTCAGTATCCTATGTAAGTTGGGAACACCCTTCAGGTAAGTGATGGTTTGGGCTGGGTACTAGGTTGAGAGGGTATCTATGTCAAATTTTTTACAAAATATTTTCCAAGAAATTTTTTTTGGGTTTTATTTTAATTAAATTTAATTTTTTTAAATTTATTTTTTATATTTATTTTAAATACACATAACATCTAATTTTTATAATAAACTAGTTTATATCCTGAAAATCAAATCCATTCGCAATTTTATCCAATGCTTAATTTAAAAAATTAACAATATAGTTTTCCTAAAAATTATTTTTCACTTGTTACATGCGCTAATAATAAAATTGAGTTTTCATCTGATAAAAATTATTTTATATTTTTAGTAAATAGGTAATAATTATGTAATATGGGTTGTGTTATTTTTGTTCGTTAAATGTTTATTACCTTGGTAAAATCTAATTACCACAGAAAAACCAAAAATGGTAAAGGTGAAAATTCTTATAGTAAGGGACATAAAACATGATTAATTCCTATGTAAAAAATGATATTTAAAGGTATTTTATACATTATATAATAATCGACTCAATTATTTTCAATTTTTGGGGTCACTTGACAGGTGAATCATGTTATCCCTTTATATTAAGATAAAATAATTAAAAAAATGTTCTTCTCTCCACATGTAAAATATCCCTCTCACTACCCCTTCAATACAACTCAAAAATTCGAGTTCCTCATAAATATATTCACTTATTACTTCCCTAATAACATTATTCAACCCTATTAATATTTTTTCACGATATATTAGATTCATCCCTCCTTTTTCATCGCAAGAGATTAATATGGGAAATTATTTTTCATAATTTCTTTTCGTTTCTATATTACTTTTCTTAATATATTTTTATAATTACTATAAAATTAAATTATAAAATCATATTGATAATTTTTTAATTATATTATAATTACTATTAACCACATTTCCTCTTCTCACTTTTGGAAAACAAAAAATAAATTCTTGTGGTGTGTGGACTACCACCTCCACGAAGTATCATGTTTAATTATCATTAAACCCATTACATGGATGTTCACAATGATTAATTTAATAAATTTTTATGATATTTACAATTTATTTCATATTATAAAATGATAAAACATATTATACATTTCTCCTGTTTTATTTGATAATGCATTCTTTGAATATGAATAACTTTGGACTACCGCATCCACAGAATGATTGGATTACATTTAATTTTTAATCATCAAAACCATTCATGGATGTTCATGAGACATGGTTTAATTGATAAATGTTTTTTTTAAATTATTAATGTTATGGGAAGAAAATTTGTACAACCTATTAAAATATGAGTAATAAACAACTGTGGAATATTCAACCACCCAAAAGAGCATGCTTAGAGTATAAAATTATATCTTTATATTATTTAATAACTTTATATAGTTTATATTATTCATAAAATAATTTTAAATACATATATATAACAATAATTAACAATATATAACTTCATTATTCTGGTTTTATAATTATATTAAAACTAAATCACTTCAAAATAATCAATTAGTTTGGGTATATTCTTTTTTCGGTCAGTTTTCCCACCTACATGAATAATGATATAAATTTATATCATTGATGAATATTGGAATTTACTTTATAAAAATATATTATCTAAAAATGTAAAAAAATTTGTTATTTTTGTTCCTTAATTTTAACATTAATATTAAACTCAATAGCTAATATACAAACGTATGTTTGTTAGAAATTGTGGAAATTTGATCATCTTTGATTCGATCTTTAAGGGTCATAATAAAAAATAACTGACAATTAATTTATAAAATTATAAATAATTATAAATCATCAAATATATTACCTTGAATGATGTTGGAATTATTAAATTTTGTATAATAATGAATAACATCATTGTTATTGTGAAACTTGTACAAAATAATTGAAATTACTCAAATCTGATATTGAAAATAGTTAGTAAGTAACTAAAATACCTGTAGAGAATTATTAAAAATTTAGTTGGAAAAATTTTTTAGGTATAGATATAGTTATTAAATTGTTGACTAGTATAGATATTTTTAATATTGGAGGCTAATACACCTTTGGAAAAGTGGGATTGGTGGTATGAGTTATTTGTCTCAAATTTAAATTCCTTGAGACATGATTATTTTATAAACCATGTTTACTATTGTATCATGTACTTACTAACCCTTGAATATATTATATCATTATTCTCTCATTATTCATGGTATTTAATTTTCTATTATACATTCTATTGTTTAAGTGGTTTTGATTAAAATGTTACCTAAAGCCTCCATTTTAATGACACTGACTCCAGTAAACCGGATTCAGAATTTTCATTGTTGAATAGAAACTAGATATAAGGAACAATATCTCAAATGAATGAATATTTTATTAGAATTTTTTTGCGACATACATTCTTCAAATTTACATTCCATTTTAAAATAGCAAATACACAAAGTGTTTTATTAGATAATTCCATTATTTATCATAGTGTGTCCCTACATATCAACCACAAAACAATTCCCAATATCCTTGGTAAAATAAAATATATGGAAGTGGTGAGCTCATATACTCAATAAGGGTAAGATTATAGTGGAATATATTATTAATAAATAATCATAATCATTATTTCATGTTAAATAACTGAAACAATTTCCATTTAATCAATAAACAAATAATAATATGATATAAATAGATGATTATAAAATAAAGAAATATAAATAAACATATATAATTGAAACCTACCAATCAATATTCTAATTAATAAAGTAATCACAAGAAAATAAATGATCTCATAATGGGGGAATTCATAATTCCATTAATCTAAAACTATCAATAGCTTCCCCATTGTGTTTTAAATATATAGGTAGAACACCATCTAATTTTTCCAATTGATTTGTCTCATGAGACATGTCGATGCATTGTGGGGATATCTACAACTGGACCCAACCCATAAAATACTATGTCCAATGAATTACACGTACTAAATGGGTTAAACACAACCAACATAAAAATTATTATTGAAAAACTATGTTACTAAATGTTAATTCTTACCCCAATAAAATAAAAATAATCATAAACCATCCAGAATAATATAGTGAATGATAATAAAATTGTACATCCTCATTTAGAATGATAATAAACCACCTTAATAAATTATAATAATGATATAAATATTACATAACCCTAGTGGATCAAAATTACAATAAATGGTTGATTTCATCAATCAATAGAAATATTATAAAAATGTCATTAGGACATTCCTAAGGAAAATATTCACAGCACTTTGAAAATAACCTTTCAAAAAAAGGGTTGATTTTAAAAAAAATTACATTTATCTGAAAGTAATATTTGAGAAATTTTTAAACAATCATTAAATTATTGATTTTTCATGACACCAGAAAATTTTGTTCATGTCTTACATGTTTATACAAAGAGATATTTCACATTTTTGGTAAATCCAAACAGGCCTTATTTAAAAAATTACATAAATATTCATTTCAAAAAAATTAGTAAAATGTAAAAATTGGTAAAAATGACTTCAATAAAACATTTAGAAAAGGTTTAAAAACTATTAAAAACATTTTTAGAAAACATTGATTTTGATGAAAAATGTTTTTGTACTGAATAGAGAAATAGAGTCAAATTATCTTAATTATATTTTCTAAATCATTTTAAGTACCAAAGAGTGGTAATATGTTTTAATTATGTGAAAAATATCATAACTAAACATAGGCGAGTAAAATATATTTATTTTTGGACAAAAATATTGAATAATTCACTATAGGGAAACGTAAACAAAAAAATTGGATAATGATGAGATTGTGAAATATACGATTACCACTTTGGTAAATTTTTAATCATAATCCCCAATAATTAAATATAATAAAATAAAACATTATATAACATTAATTGAAATAAATTCATGATATAACATTTAAAAGGGGTTATTGTACACACCACAGATCAGAATGAGTAGTGAATATGGCGTATGTCTCATGGAAGTAATGGTGGGATGAGAAGCCCTTACCCCATCTTAAAATTCCATCATATGTGTAAGGACCACTTATATAATAAATATAGGTTTATTATGAATCTATTACATAACCATAATCATGTATTTATCTCCATATAGGTTTCAATTATAGTCCTTTATAACTCATTTATTAACAATTCCTTGTTAATATCAATGTTTCAGATGATAATTGCTTTGTGGTTCAATAAGGTTTTAGTTAAGTATTTTTATTTGTTTTAATTTTAAATTCTAGAACTATCATTATAATGTTAAACAAGATATAAATATCAAATATATACATTAGAGTTTTATTTATAATAATCTATAAATGTTAGAGATAGATTATGGATTACATTGTTCATGGAGACGGTAGGCAATACGTACGTATGAACGATTTTTCCATTTTTCTCAACCGATGGAGCGAAAGGAAAAAAATAATTCACCTTTAAAATAGTTTTTATTTAATTTTTATAATATATATTAATAAAATCCATCATTATTGGACTGATGAATACATTTATAAATAAAATTTTCTTTGAATTAAGTACCTTATTATGTATTATGGTTACATGAAATACATGAACATATTTTGTTTCATTACATCCTATAAAATTTAAAATACTATAAAACATAAAAACCATTGATACGATAGTTTTTTAACATTTATCATATTATTATTATAAATATAGGTTTTTGATAAATTTAATAGACACAAAGGAAAGAATTTATGGCCCCGGCCTGAAGGATTGTACCCTATAAAGCCAATTTATCAGAGCTTCCAAGGGAGATAGAATTGTGTGAAATTTACTAGGACCAAGCCAAAGATAATATCCAATAATGAAATCATGTTCTAAATCATTTACGAGATAATTTCAAGCTCATCGATATTGCAACCGAACACATGTTCATTGAACCACCCCATGAAAATCTCACCATCGCGCCCATCCCCCTTAGGGAGTTTTGCAGGGTAATAATGGTTTATCTATCAAGACCCTAATAATTTGAATATTTATTTTTTATTTTAAATATTATAATTTTTATATATACTTATTATTATTTATACTTTCTAAAAGATTTTTATTTTGATTTGATAAAACAGAAATTATATTTTTCTGTAATTTGAAATTTCAACTAATACTTTCTTTTTTGATGAATTACTAAATTTTAAAAATAAATGAAATTTTAATAAAATGATACAATTAAATAATTTTTATTATATATAAACTATAATATAATTTTTATTAATTCAAATGTAATTTTGATAGGGGTTAGAAAACTTTTATTTTCGAAACCTCGGTATTTCTCAATTAATGTCGATTCTTATTTTAAAAGTTAAAATTGAAATATTTATAAAATTATTTTTTAAAAATATAAATTATTTATTCAATAATCAAATCTAAATTATGTAACAGATAATTATTCATAATTTTATGAGACATTTATATTTTAAGATAAAAATTAAATACAGTATAAATATACGGAGTGTATTATGACATCATAATGACCCAAAAGTGATGTACTAATTATATATAGGGTATCCTAGACCAAATATAAATTTAATATTTAAAATAGTTATTTTTAGTTAATTTTAATTATTTTATAATTCATTTATTAATCCTATAAAACCTATATTATATTTTACAATTTTAGAAACATTTTTTTTATAAACTTGACTCACTTATGCATCACGAAGGGTGATATTTTAATCATTTCAGACATATTTATTATAAAATAATAAAAAATAGTCCTATTTAGTAGAAACCATGAACAATAAATATGGAAAGGTTTGTGTTTTTGATTTTTTTTATAGTCTAAAACCTAGGTTTGAGGAATAATAAAGAACAACCCACCCTTTTTCTATATAACCCCAACCAATATCCCATTCGTATTCACTAAAAAAATTTGCAGAACATACTTACTTTGACCTCTCCTCTCTATATTTCTCCCAAGGTTCCACCATGATCTCAATAAGCTCCTCCCAAGATTCTAGAATAACCCTCTCATGATAAGTTACCTATTTTCTCTTCTTTTCCATTAAAGTTCCTTCTTTATAATTAGCCTTTTGAATATCAATTGGTTATATTGTAATGAATTTTGAAATATATCTATAATTTCCAAAAAAAAATCCTAATAATGATAGATCATTTATCCCCTCTCATTATAGTATTTACATAAGTTGTTACTATAATTAAATTTAACAATGGACCTCTCTCTCTCTTATGTTCCATTCAAATACCTTCTTTGTAATTATCCTTTTAAATCTAAATTTCTAATGTTGTAATGAATTTATAGACATTATTATCATTTCAAATTGATTTAATAAAAATGATATATAATTTATCCCCTCTCATTTTTTCATCTACCTAATCTGTTACTATGCTAAAATTTAGTATGTGACCCTCTCTTTTTCCTTTTCATTCAAGAACTTTATTTTTGTAATGAATTTTTTTCAATTACTAATATTTGGATATTCTTTTTCATATCTCTATTACTTCCCTTTTGATATAAAATTATGAAACCCCCCTTCCTCTCTAATTAAAACATTTTTTCAATCTTTATGTATTATCACCAAAATTTCCCTAAGATTTTTTATAAGGACCCAGCCATATTACATACATAATATTGAATTTAGTCAAGAAAACACTTCCTTTTACATTGAAGATATTTTAAAGTTCAGAGTTTTATAGAATTAGCACAATACATTCATGACCTTACACATTATTACAGAGTGGACACCATAAAAACAGTTTCCATTTTTTTAAAAATATAAAACATTAAAACTTAAAAAAAAGACTCCTTCACAATTCATCAACATTTAACAAGGCTTCCTTCCTTGTATTACAGATCCATTAACCTATGAAAAATCATTTAAAAACTTGGTATGAGCAAAAAATCTCAGTAAGGTATGGAAAAGAAGGAAAGATCACATTAGTCCATGAATACTTGTAACATGTGAAAGCATTTTCAAAAGACATTCTTGTCACCCATATAAACCAACTTTTTGTAACATGAAATTTACAAAATATCCATATAAAACATGCGAATAAAAATATAATCATAAAGGTGTATTTTCTAATTACGTACATAATCTTGTAACCATTCTTGGTTACCTCATAGTTTGTAACCCTCACGGCTACCTTACTTTGTGTAACCATCACAGTTACACTTGGAGTAACCATATGGTCTACCTCCAACTTACTCATACCCAATGAATTGGAGGTAATTATAGGTCCCACCCTTCATCATAAATAATTCCCAAGAACTAAAACATAATCATATTACAATAATAATTCCATAAAAACATTGCTTTGGAATTTCGTAAATCCAAATTTAAAAAGAGAATTTTTTTAAGAAAAACCCCTTATAAATATCACAAAATTTAAGAGAGAATTAATAGAGTGGATGGAGTATGTATATATACTGTAAATACACATAATTAAACATAATATAAACATAACTCATCACACAAACAATTTAAATAGCACATAATTAATGAAGTAGAAGGTTAACCCAAAGAATGAAAATCCAGTTAAGAATTCCCTTACCTCGGGTTTGTATTACTTCTAAATATGTTTAAAACTCCTTTATAACGGTTAAAATATTGTTATTAATATATTAAAGAAATATTTTCATGTTTATAACATCTTATATGATCATTTAATAACCTCATTTCACCCCTTGATTGTTAGTATTTTGTTCTGGCACTGTTTTGGGTGAGTTCCTTACAAGATTTCCATGATTGGTTCATGATGGATGTTCTAGTCGATTGGAAGTGAAACTCCATAATTGGAATGAAATGGTTTTTATATATTTCCATTATGATAAATTATACCATTTATCATTTTGATGATTTATATGAGGATGATTTATAAGTTTAAATTTTAATGATGTTCATTTAGATCTTTTAGTGGTTCTTCGATAACAACAACCTCATTTTGTCTAATAATTTATAACCATGAGTAAAAAAGAATTAAAGATCCATGGATGAGAAATAATACATATATTATAACCTGGTTAAATCATAAAAAAGGTTTTATGACCAGACTTGAAGGAATTAATTCAAATTGAAATCAAATCGTCCACAATGTCGGTAATTAAACACATCACATACAATGTTTTAATTCCTTGAATAAGTGGGGGAGGAGAAAAATAATGATGATGAATTTTCCATGAACAAGTGATAATATAGAATATACAAGATTATGGAGCATTCATTCCTCTTGTTTAAGAGTATGTGATGAAATAAGAAGAAAATAAAGGAATCTTAAAATAAAATAAAACTTGATATATTTCTCACGAAAATTCGGCAGCCTTACAGCGTCTATTAAAATTTCATAAAAATAGTTTGATGAGAGTAAGGGGATAACAAATAATTCATAAATAATATGGGAAGTAAGGGGGGATATTTAATGAAATATCCCATCATAATCAAAAGGGAATGGAAGAGAATAACATAAAATGAAAGAAAAGAAAGAAAATAAAAAGAGGATGTTTACCTCTTGATCTCTTCTCCTTGAGATTCTCTTTTAGAGATTTGATTTAGTTATATTGGTGAGACCAGTATCTCAAGGATGTGGGGAATAAGATTTGGTATGGAATTTGGCAGAAATTAGGCAACTCTCAAGGCATGAGAGGTGTGGGGGGAAGAGGGGAGTGAGGGTGGTATTTATATTGGTGAAGAGGGGGTATTTTTCATTATTTTAATAATTATTATAATATTTTTCTCAATAATATGAATAATTTTAATTAATGTGACCCCAAATAGTAATAATGTCATGTTAGTTCGAACCAAGTGGGCTTAAATCATCCTTGCATCACCTATGATGTAGTAAATCAAGTATTTAGCATTTATCGTATTTTATTGCATTTTACTATTCATAAAAAATTCTTGAATTTCATAAAAATCCCAAAAATTTACCCTAACCATTTTTCAACGTGTAGAATTAAAAAATGTATTCCATTTTTGAAAAATAATTTTCAAAATATTATTAATATTATTTTTAAATAAAATAATACTTAATTCAAAAAATTAACAGTTCTAATTCTACAACCACTTCTTTATTACAATGAAAAATTAACCAAGATGTTATTATCTTCTAGCTTTAATAAAATAAAATAATAATTAAATTTACTATTAATTAGGGTCATATTACTATTCATATTACTATTCATAAGGGTATGTTACTATTTAAAAAAAAGTTGGTTTCCTCATACTCCAAATTACTTACTGAACACAATTGTAGATGACAGTTTCTTGAAATTCAAAACGCTGTGGTAGTAATGTTATTTTTAAAGTCTAGTTATAAATATCTAATTTAAACAATGTTTTATGCATTTCTATTTATTTTCAGAAAAATATGGGGTGTTACATTATTCCCACATTCTAGAAAATGTGTCCTCGCAATTTTATTTACTTATTAAACAACTAAGGGTACTTTTCCCTCATAGAATTCTCAGACTCCCATGTTGCTTCTTCCACCATGTGGTTTCTTCACAAAACCTTTACCTGTTGGATCACCTTATTCTGCAATACATGTTCCCTTCGATCAAGAATCTGAATTGGTTTCTCTTCATAAGAAATTTTCTCTTCGAGGTGAACTACTTCTGGTCTCATGACTTGTGATAAATCTAGCACATACTTTCTCAACATCGAAACATGAAAATAAAATTGTACCTGAAACAAACTCAGAGGCAAAGCTACATGGTATGCAACTATTCCAACTTTCTCCAAGATTTCAAAAGGACCGATGAACCATGGACTTAGCTTCCCTTTCTTATCTAAACACATCACACTTTTCCAATGAGATATTTTAAGGAAAACATGGTCACCTACCTCCAAAGAGAATTCTTTCATTCTGTTATCGGCATAACTTTTCTGCCTACTCAGAGCTGTCCACATGTGATGCTGGATTATCCTCACTTTCTCAGCCACTTATTCTACTAATTCGGGCCCCATAAAAATTCTTTCACTGACTTCATACCAAAATGCTAGAGTCCGACACCGCTTTCCATACAAGTCCTCAAAAGGTTCCAACTGAATATTGGAATGATAACTGTTATTATAAGAAAACTCAATTAAAGAAATATTTTTATCCCAACTTCCCTGATAATCCATTGAACATGCTCTAAGCATATCCTCCAGAGTTTGAATCATTCGTTCTAACTACCCATCTGATTGAGGATGAAAAGTTGTACTAAAATTTAACTTTGTTCCCAAAGACTTCTGAAGTCCCTTCCAAAAGTTAGAAGTGAACCTTGGATCTCGGTCAGATACAATGGAAAGAGGAACTCCATGTAACCGGGAAATATCATTGAGGTACAATCGAGAAAGCTGATCCAAATACATTATATCTCAAATAGAAAGAAAATGTGCATATTTTTTCAGTCGATCAACAATAACCCAAATCACATTGTTACCTCGATAAGTCTTTGGTAGTCCCACCACAAAGTCCATGGATACATTCTCCCATTTCCACTCTGGCACTGGAAAAGGCTGAAGCATCCCCTTCAGTAACTGTCACTCTTCTCTAACCTATTTACGTGTCAAACATATCATGGTAAAATCAACAATATCTCTTTTTATTCCATCCCACCAATAATACTTCGGAAGTTCTCTGTACATATTAGTACTGCCAGGATGAACATAAAATGGAGAACTATGAGCTTCACACAACAATTCTTTCTTCAACTGGGAATCACAAGGCACACACAACCTTTTACCAAATCTTAAAACACAATATTTATCAAGATTAATTTATGGAAACTTACCCACTTTAACCAATTCTACCTTTTTATGTAGCTCACGGTCTTCCTTATGTGCTCGCTTAATTCTGTTTGACAATGAAGACTGCACTGAAACATGAAACAAAACAGAGGTATTACCTGCACCAAAAACTTCTAAGCCAAAATTCATTAAATCATTAATCAAGGGATCATGTTCCAAATGTAACATGGTTAATGATGCCTGATGTTTCCGACTTGAGGAATCCGCTACTCTGTTTTCTTTTCTAGGATGGTAATTGATCGTGCAGTAATAATCCTTTATCAGTTCTAGCCATCTTCTCTACCTCATGTTTAATTCCTTCTGAGTTAATATATACTTTAGACTATTATAGTTAGTATATATTTGGAATTTGGTTCCGTATAGATGATGCCTCCAAATTTTCAAAGAAAAAACCACAACTGCCAATTCCAAATCATGTGTGGGATAATTTAGCCCATGAGGTTTATGTTGTCTCAATGCATAAGCAATTACCAGATCATTCTGCATCAAAACACAACCAAGTCCCTTCAAAGAAGCATCAATGTAGATGGCAAACTCACCATTCTGGAAAGGTAAGACCAAAAATGGATCATTCACCAATCTCTTCTTCAGTTCCTTAAAATAGACATCACATTCCTCTATCCAAACAAATTTAACCCCTTTCCATGTTAACTTAGTTATTGGGAAAGAAAATTGTGAAAAGTTATTAAAAACCATCAGTAATAACCTACTAATCCACGAAAACTATGAATCTCTGTAACATTTGTTGGTCTTGGACATTCATCAACAACTTTTGTTTTGGCAGGATCAACGGTTATTCCATCCTTATTGACAATGTTCCCAAGAAAAGAAATATTTTGCAACCAAAAATCACACTTTCTGAATTTTCCATACAGTTTATTTTCTTTTAAAGTTTTCAAAACAACCCTTATATGTTTTTAATGCTCATATTTACTTTTAGAAAAAAACAGAATGACATCAATAAATACAACCACAAACTTATCTGAGAACTCATGAAATATTATATTCATAAGATTCATTAATACAGCAGCTGCATTAGTTAATCTAAACAGTGTAACAAAAAATTCATAAGGCCCATAACTAGTACGAAAGGTTGTTTTCAGGATGTCATCCTCCTTTACCTTCACCTGATGGTATTCAGATCTCAAGTCAATATTGGAAAAGTACTGAGCTCCTTGGAGCTGACCAAACAAGTCATTGATATGAGGAAAAGGATATTTTTTAATAGTTATGTTATTAAAAGCTCTATAATCAATGCAAAGTCTCACGGAACCATCTTTATTTTTAACAAACAAAACATGAGCTCTCCATGGTGAAGTGATAGGACGAATGAAGCATTTATCAAGAAAATCCTGCAACTGATTTTTCAATTCAAGAAGTTCTATTAGAGCCATACGATATGGGGGTTTTGAAATTGTCTTAGCATCAAGAACTATGTTTATTGTGAATTTGACTTCTCGATTAGGTATGAAACTAGGTAACTCATCAGGAAAAACATCAAGGTATTCATTGACCAGTAACATATAATCAATTTGAATAGTTCCCTTGTTTTCAATAATATTATAAAGATAAATTTAATTTCCATCATTTAATAGTTTCTTAGCTTCCTGATATGTTATCAATTGTATGGGTTCATTCTTGTATACAAACTGCAATTCTTTCTAAAAAACAACTTCTTTATCTCTACAGTCAATCTTAGCATCATAATCAGAAAGCCAGTCCATTCCCATAATAATATCAAACTCAAATAAGGGTAAAACAACAATGTTTGTAGGTAATGTCTTTTCACATTCCATAATATAAATATTATTATAATTCCTCTTTTCTATAACATTTCCACCTAGTGTTTTAACAACAAGTTTTGGTCTCATTTATTGAGGTGATATTTCCAATTTACCAGAAAAGTTCTTAGAGATGAAATAATGTGTAGACCATGTATCAAAAAAAACTTTAGAAAAATCTGAGTGAACAAAAAAAGTACCTGATAAAACTTCATTGGATGGTCTGACATCTGCTGATGTAGTCTCAAAGGATATGACTACACCTTTCTGCTTTTAGTTTGGCTTCTTTTCATAATTTGGATCTCTCTTTGGGCAGACATTTTCATAATGACACATTTCACCACATTTAAAACACTTTATAGTTTTCTTATCAGGATTAGTCTTAGGATCATTTTTCTTGCAATCTCAGGCCATATATCCAAACTTACCACATTTAAAACACTTCCTAGTTTTGCTAAGACATTCCCTAGGGTGTTTCTTTCCACACATTTCACAAATTGGAAATTCAATTTTCTTACCATCAGATTTATTTGGTTGATTCTTACCCATTTCATGCCAACTATACCACTTCTTCTCATTGTTTCCAAAATGCATGTGATCATCAGCAAACTCCATCTCTATCCTCTCATCACATCAGAAAAGTTTCTCATAACTTTTGAATTCACGGGAGGCCGATGACCTTCGATACCTTGGCTTCAGTCCTGAGTAAAAGTGGTTCATATTGCTATCAAGATCCAAAATAAGATTTGGAGCATACCTCACCATTCGGGTGAAGTTTGCATCATACACAGCCACTGAATCTTCCTCTTTCTGTTTCAATTAAAGTAATTGATTCTCCATACTAAGTCACACCACCTTCGGAAAATATTTTTCAAGGAAAATACATTTAAATTCATCCCACTCTAAGGCATCGAAATCCTCTCTGACCCTGATATTACTTACCATTGACCACCACTGATCAGCTTCCCCTTCAAAATGATAATGGGCAAGACTTACCTTTTGATTGTCTGAACATCCCATAACATTGAATATCTTTTCAATGGATTTGATCCATCCTTCAGCTGCTAATGGGTCAAAAGATCCATTGAATGTAGGAGGATGTTGTCTTATAAAATGTTCCACTACTATCTTGTTCTGTTGTGGTACCTCTATTGGTTCTCTTTCAAGGGTGACACCACCATTTATTTCCTATGCTAGCTGGGCCATTACTATCATAAACTACGCAGTTCCAATCCCTTCCATTTCGGGTTGTATTTCCGGAATGATGTAATTATTTTGGTTCCTCTCCTCTTTAGCATCATTGTACCTTCTACGGACAACCATTCTGAACAAACATGTCTTATATGAAGCAACATGGTAATAATTAAATGCTATAACATTTCAAATTAAACACATAGTGAAAATAATTTATGGTATTCTATTAACATCACTCTAACCCCTAAAGTTATCTAAACCATCCTCTGATACAAAATATAAGGACCCAGCCTTATTACATAAATAATCTTGAATTTAGTCAAGAAAACACTTCCTTTTACATTGAAGATCTTTTCAATTTTATAGATTTATAGAATTATGAAAATACATTCATGACATTTCACATTATTAAAGAATGGATAACATAAAAACAATTTCCATTTTTTTCAAAATATAAAACATTAAAACATAAAACAAGACACCTAGAGAATTCGTCAACATTTAACATGGCTTCCTTACTTTTATTACACATCCATTAACCTGTGAAAAATAATTTAAAAACATGGGATGAGAACAAAATCACAGTAAGGGATGTAAAAGAAGGAAAGATCACATTAGTCCATGAATACTCGTAACATGTGAAAGAATTTTCAAAAGACATTCTTGTCACCCATATATACTTACTTTATATAATATGTTATTTACACAAGATCCACACAAAACATGAGAATATAAATATAATAATAAAGGTATCTTGGGGCATTATTTACATAATCTTGTAACCATTCTTTGCGACCTTATAATTTGTAACCCTCACAGCTACCTTACTTTCTGGAACCATCATAGTTACACTTGGAGTAACCATACGGCCAACCTCCAACTTACTAATAACCAATGCATTGGAGGGAAATATAGGTCCCACCCTTCATCATAAATAATTCCCATGAACCAAAACATAATCATACTACATGAATAATTCTATAAAAACATTGCTTTTGAATTTCGTAAAACCGAATTTAAAAAGAGAATTTTTAAAGAAAATCCCCTTATAAATATCATAAAATTTAAGAGAGACTTAATAGAGTGGATGGAGTATGTATATATACTGTAAATACACATAATAAAACACAATATAAATAAAACCCATCACACAACCAATTTAAATAACACATAATTAATGAAGTAGAAGGTAAACCCAAATAATGGAAATCCGGTTAAGAATTCCCTTACCTTGGGTTTGTCCTACTTTTAACGTGTTTAAAACTATTTTATAATGGTTAAAATTGTGTTATTAATATATTAAAGAAATATTTTCATGTTTATAACATCTTATATGATCATTTCATAACCTCATTTCACCCCTTGATTTTTAGTATTTTGTTCTTGCAATGTTTTGGGTGAGTTCCTTACATGATTTCCATGATTGGTTCATGATGGATGTTCTTGTCGATTGGAAGTGAAACACCAGAATTAGAATGAAATTATATTTACATATTTCTAGTACCATAAATTATACCATATATAATTTTCATGTTTTATATGTGGATGATTCATAAGTTTAAACATTAATGATGTTCGTTTAGATCTTTTAGTGGTTATTCGATAACAACAACCTCATTTTGACTTATAATTTAGAACCATGAGTACAAAAGAATTCCAGAACCATGGATGAGACATAATACATATGTTATAACCTGTTTAAATCATAAAAATGGTTTTATGAAAATACTTGAAGGAATTAATGAAAATTTAAATCTCATCGTCCACGATGTCGGTAATTCGACACATCACGGACAATATTTTAATTCCTTGAATAAGTGGGGGAGGAGAAAATTAATGATGATGAATTTTCCATGAACATGAGAGAATATATAATATACAATATTCTGGTGCTTTCATTCCTCTTGGTTAATAGTAGGTGAGGAAAGAAGAAGAAAATAAAGGAATCTTAAAATAAAAGAAAACTTTATAAATTTCTCATGAAAATTCGGCAGCCTAACGACGTCTCTTAAAATTTCATAAAAATAATTTTATGAGAAGAAGGGGATATCTAATAATTCATAAATAATATGGATATTAATGGGGATATTTAATGAAATATCCCATCATAAGAAAAACGTAAGGGAAGAGAATAACATTAAATAAAATAAAAGAATGAAAATAAAAGAGGATGTTTACCTCTTAATCTCTTCTCCTTGAGATCCTCCTTAAGGGATTTGGTTTTGGTATTTTGGTGAGACCAGCAGATCTTGTACGTGGGGAAGAAGATTGGGGAGGGAATTTCGCAGAAATTAGACAATGATCAAGGCTTTAGAGGTGTGGGAGGAATAGGGGAGTGAGGGTGGTATTTATAGTGGATGATAGGGGGTATTTTTCATTATTTTAATCATTATTATAATATTTTACTGAAGACTATGAATAATATTAATTCATGTGACCCCCAATAGTAATAATTGAATTTGAGGTCAAACCAAGTGGGAATACATCATCCTTTCATCACCTATGATGCAGTAAATCAAGTATTTAGCATTTATCGTATTTTATCGTATTTTACTATTCATTAAAAATTCTTGAATTTCAGAAAAATCCCAAAACTTTAACCTAACCGTTTTTCGAGGTGTAAAATTTAAAAATGAAGTCCATTTTTGAAAAATATTTTTCTAAATATTATAAATTTAATTTTTAAATAAAATCATACATAATTCCTAAATTACCAGTTCTAATTCTACCACTACTCCTTTATCACAATGAAAAATTAACGAAGATATTATGATCTTCTAACTTTAATAAAATAGTATAATAATTAAATTTAATATTCATTTGGGTCATATTACCATTCATATTAATATTCATAAGGTTATGTTACTATTCACAAAAAAAACAAGTTGGTTTCATCAGACTCCAAATAACATACTAAGCACAATTGTAGATGGCAGTTTCTTGAAATTTAAAACACTTTGGTAGTAAAGTTATTTTTGAAGGATTTTTATAAATATCTACTTTAAACAAAGTTTCATGCATTTATATTTATTTTTAGAAAAACTTGGTGTGTTATATTTTTAATGTCAAATGATTACTTTATGAAGATCCACCCCCATTTCCACTCAATGGAATTCACCTATATGTTCCTATGCTTTATTTATAGTGTAATTCCATTTATATAACCCAAAATCCTTGATAATTGGGATAAATTTTATGAAATATGTTCTTATTTTTTATTACATATGTGCGCACACATATTCATGTACATGATATTAAAGTCAAAGGGGTTCCCTTAATTGTATAGCTATTTAGTGCATTGGATAATGTTTTAATCTCATGAGATGTCATGTATCGGAATAGAGAGTGAACATAATCCATTATTGGACTTTTCCAAAAAAAAATTATGATGTATTGGCAGTTATACTTAAAATATTTTTATGATTTAATTTTTAATGTTATTTCCATTTTCCCATTTTTCCTATATGTTATCATGTTATATCATGACTCTTTCTTCATGTTTATGATTCTCATATCTTTTATACTCTATTGAAATTACTATTGTCTATCATGTAATAATTTCTTCATGTTATGATTTTTTAATTCCCTTAATGTGATTTATAGTTCACCCATTTCTTATGTAAATCCCTAGTTTATCCAATGCAACTTTAATAATGAGGGAATATTATTAGTTTGTTGAGGAAGTTTTCAATAATGTCGTTTTACAATCATTTTTTATGTTGCTATGTAATGTACCTAATTATCCAAAGACACTAGACCTCTCCAAATTCGATTTTTTATTTTGTTAATTATTATGTAATAAATCAAGACTTAATGTGTAATAAATATATCCACTTTCAAACATATCACAATCTATGTAAAACTAAAATTACAGACATTTCCTTTTTCTACTTAGAGCTAATAGTCCACACGTACGCATGAATGACATTATTGTTTAACAAAGAATTATAAGATGAAAATTTGTAGGTGATAACAAATTTATAAAAGTATTTTTATATCCAAAATATCATGTATACTCATTAAACTTATCCACTCTACCTTTCTTGTAATGTGTAAAATATAAGAAATCACATTGCTTCACAATGTGGTGGTCCACCATACAGATGAGCGACGTTATCGTACCACCCCTGGAATTGAAAGTAATAAGGTATATGTGATATCATAAAATAATAATTTTAATAATTTCATAAATATTATATAAATATATTAAATCCAAAATTATATCCATCCTTGAAAGGTGGTGATGGAAAATGAACTACATCCGTTCGTGAGGTAGCAGTTCTTCATACACATGATCGATAGTTTCATTTCTGATTTGATGGATGTGGATATGGGTATAGGTTATTAAATTAACATATTTAAATCATACTATATATGAGATATTTGAGTTATTATTTATTCATAGTTGTAAAATAATATTAGGAGTTAGAAGAAATAAATGAAATTGCATAGTAAGAAAATTTACGTCTTCTTCAAGAAAACTCTTTAGGTTAAACCAAATTTCTTCCTAGATTGGATTTATGATATATCTTAGTACACTATGTTCTTGGGAGGGAAGTAAGTAATATATCTAGTAAGTTTATGTTCTATCCAAATGGAATTAGTATTTTTTAGAGGGGAGGATAAGAGTATCCTTTTATAAGTGGGGGAGATGACACAATTGATATTTTTGAAAAGAATTAATTACACATAGGTTTTCAATATAACAAAATCCTAAAAAAATGCTCATTATAAAAACAATAGAGGATATAAGATCAATATATATCTATGCAATGGTTTTTGGGAATTTTGGTAGGTCTTTTTAACCCATATCTTTTTAGTTTAAACCCCAGTAACACCGTTTATACCTTACTGGTGGTAGTTAATTTTTATTATTTTTATTGTTTATTATGGACAAAAATTAAGTAGACCATATTAAATAATATAAATTATTATTATTAAAATTATTAAATACCTTTTTATAAATTATATTCAAATAATTTGTAGAATTAAAATTTAAAATTAACCACAGATGTGATGAAAGAGCGGTTTTCCAAATAGAAAATTCTAAAAAAGTATTGAATGTTTTAATATAAAAATAAACTTGAAATTGATTCAAATGACCTATGTTATTTAACTTATATTATAGTTGAACTAATTTTACTATAAAATAAATTTCAAACGTAATTTATCTTTGAAAAAAATTAAATGAAAACTTATTTTTCAATAGAAACCATTATTTTCCAATATTCATTATAAAAACCATCTAGAAAAAAATACAAAAAATTATCCATAAGATAATTTTTATATTATAATTTTAAAAAATAAATTTCATTTTATTAAATAATTTTTCAAAAAGTGTCAAAAATTAATTTTATCATTAGTGTGCAAGAAGTGATAAAACCATCTTCTTTGAAAAATATAGTTTTTCATAAAATATTTCTATTAATTTTCAATAAATATAATTTTGTTTATAATAAAAAAATATCCATTTAATTTAATATAAAAAAATTGACTACATATAATTTAATGATTTATTTATTACTATTCATACCCACTAATTTAACTACATGGGTATAATGGTAATGATTAAATACAAATATTTTAATAAATTATCATGTTTTGTTTAAACTCAGTGTTGTGTGCATCTCAAGCTATTAAAGATATTTAATTTATTTTAAAATAAATATAGTAAAAATTCATGGGGTGTTATATTTTATTTTAATAATTATGTTTCATGTCAAATACACTATCAAAATTGATATTCTTATTTTGAAATTTTCGGTTTTTACATTATATCCCTCTTAAATAAATTGCATCTTTAGAATTTAATCTTGATATATGTAATATAGGGATTCACATTTGAAAATGAATTTTTTGAGAACCCATGTTATTAAAGGGGTCGATAAACATTCTCTTAATAAGATATAAAGGAAAGTAAGAAGGACATCTAGAGTCATCACATAACTAGGCTTCCAATTAGGGGAACATGGGTGGGAAGTGAAGATATGAGAATGGAAAAAACATAAAACATTATATGGATTGATATGTAACAATGATCAAAATAAAGTAGGTTATCTAGAGAAGTTGAAAGACTAAAAAATAAACTTTTAAAGGGTTGGAATTCCATCAGTTCATCATAAATTATGGTATTAGGAAAAAACTTTCTTTCCAAGATCATTTTTCTAGAGTTGAGGAATTATTTAACAATTTAACAATATAAGTAAATATTCTTAGTTGATATATTTCTATTTAATAATAAAAATTTCATCATTTGGTTGTGTTTTGATCAAATTTTAATAGATCATATAATCCATAAAAGAGTATCAAGTTATTCCATATATCTTCACCAAAACCAAAATGGTTAGTATAATTTATCTAGTAACACACAAAAATAAACATAATATATTCAATAAATAGGTTAAATTATGGATCATTAAAAATATGTCTCACCAAATTTAGTAGGAGGGTCACGAAGGCAAAATTATATTACCATAAAATATAAAGTGTCTCTTAATGTCACATTCCAAATTTTTAAATTACTTGATCACCAAAAATCCATAATGAGAACATGCATGCTTCCAAATATAATTTCTAAGCTTGATTAATATAATACACAAGTTCAAACAAGTACTAAACTCTGGAAAATATAACATAAACAATAAAACATATTTCATATTTCATGGTCACTGACACTATCCCATCAACATGTAATTATTATCTCAATATAGGGAATATATTAAGGGTAATCCTACCTCAATCATGTTTTTTCCTATAGGTTCAACTTCTCACTGAATCACATATCTTGGTCATCATCACAATTAAAAATATTCTCTCAAATCCATTAAAAATATTACAAAAATACAATGCTTATCTATTTCATTATTCTTATGAACATAATATCATTGATAAAATACTCTTATATCCTAATTCTTAAATATAAACACATACACATTGATCATCACACTTCATATATAGTAATAGAATAAGATTGAACATGAGACTTATCTTATTTTGTGGTATAATACCTTGGTACCTGGGGAATTAATTTGTATAGTGTATCATCTCCTTATAGTTAAAGCATTGAACATTGGACCATATTTTATCTCCATGTAATTATAAGCATGGTGGCCTTTCTCTCCACACTTGTGTCAAACTCTCGTTACTTTTAATCAAGTACCTGGGTGTTTCTTTCCATAATTATAACATGTAGGAAAACCATTCATTCACATATTCCCCTTTTCTATTTTTTCTATTTCATCCACTTAATCTCTTAATTCCATTAAATCCATATTACATATAGAATTATTTATCTATATTTATACCAACTGATACTATATACTCATATTATGAGAATGTTTGAGACACTAGTTCCCTTCAAATGATTATCTTAATACTATCAAAAAATAATCATTCTTACTCTTTGGATTATGTTCATCAATAAGATTCCATTTCATCTAGTATGGTAAATTTATAAATAATAGAATACACTATAGTAGGTCATAACATTATGTATCATAATGTATAATTCCAAAACTAGTGAAACGCATAACATAAATTGAAAATTTTATGCAAAAATAATCTCATAATCATAAACGTAGTTTCTTTGGAGATATCACTTTTTTAAAATACATTATTACGGATTGTAAATAAAATGTAAATTACCCTAAGAATATCCCTAGTAAGTGTAAAATCAGATGTGTCGTAAGTCCCATTTTCATGAACCATGTGATGATTGATTCAAGCCTAATATACCCTTTTGGAGTTATTACCTATAGTTACATCTGGTCTAGAACCAAATCCACTTTTAGTGTGATAAAATAGATGTATTTATAGGAAAAAACATATAATATCTACTTTACAAAAACTATAAGATGATCTTATATATGTATTTTTGATGTCTATTATAGGGTTATGATCCAAAATATATTTTTTACTAAATATAGTTACCAAGGTTTCTACTAAACATCCATTGAGCCCAACTGTAATGACCCCAACTCCACTAACCTAGAGCTGATGTATACATTATTACATTATCAAAATATACAAGGAATATTATCCCTTTGGACATAATAATTTAGTAGTTTTTCTAAACTAGATACATACTTGAAATTTACATCTCATTTTAAAATGTTAAATACATAATGTATTTTCTTTTAGAACACCATTATTCCATATATCCTATCCCTACATATCAATCAAAAAACACATTACTGTATCCTAGGGAAATAAAACATAATAAAGGGGTGATATCAAATGCTCAATAAGGGTAAGTTTATCGTGGATTCTATTATGAATACATAAGAATAATCAATATTAAAAGGTAAATAACTGAAACACATTCCCATTAATCGATAAAGTGAGAATAATATGTAATAAATAAATAATAATCAAATAAATCAATATAATTAATTTCATAAGAATGAAACTTATACATATATATTAAAACTAATCAAATAATCACATGGAAATAAATGATATCATAATGAGGGAATTCATAATACATGGAAACCAAAACTGTAGAGTCTCTAAGACCATAAGTTCATATGAATTTTTTAGAATAAATTAAATTTATTTAATGGATTTAATTACAAGAAACTACAAGTTAATCTTTCACTTTATGCAACAATAGTTTATATTTCATTAGAAAAAACACTTATTTTTTACAAAACCATGATATATTATTAATATAATTATGTAAAGTCGACTCTTACAGCCAATACATTAAACATAGTGATATGAATAGTAATAAATAGTTTCTAAATATTAATAATAATGTTTTTAAATAAATAAAACATATTTATAATAAAATAAATAATTTCATTAATGAATTTATATGTAATGAAAATACCATTTTCTAAAAAACTATTCTTTCTATGTCATTTTGTGAACAATAAAAAAAATTCATTTCTCAAAATGTTATAAAATTAATTTTAGAAAATTTAATAAATTTTTTAAATCTAAATATAAATATTATCATAGTGTAAAATATATTTCTGAAAAGTTTAATTGTTTGATGAGTAATGAAAAATACTAAATTTTAGTTGAAAAGTGCATTTTTAGTTAATTTATTTATAAATATAAATTATATTTAAAATTGGTTTTAAAGTAAAATTAGTTCAATTATACAAATATTATTCCAATTTATTTCATTGGAATCAATTTCCATTTGAAATTAGATATAAAATCTCTGTAATATTTTGATATTAATCTCTTTAAAAACCATCTTTCTCATGACATATGTGGGATAAATTTTAAATTTATTATTTCCATGTTTTTGAATAAAATTTGGGAAAATGGATTAAATATTTTTAATTTTTATAATTTCTAATTTCTAATAATTCCAACTAATTTTTTACCCAAATTAATAGTAAATGCAGTAAAAATTAATTATTGTGGTTAAGGTAAAAATGGGATTATCATGGGTTAGACTAAAAGGATGAGTGTAAAATTTACCAATAGACTTGTCAAAAAAATATTTCATGGCCATATTTCCACCCTATCATGTATATGTTTTTAATTTGATCCATTTTTCACCCTTTTTCCATGTATAAAATGTGGTAGTACTTGTTTCTTTTCAAATGTACTAAGTGTGTCCTCCCACCCCACACATATATAGTTCCACCCCCTCTCATCTCTTCTTCACACCTTCACTCCTCTCTAATTCATCCAAGAAAACCCTAATAACTTTTAAACAACCCTTACCTCATCCTATAAGCCATATTTTTTCATAAACAAATCCTAGGAATGCATTTAGTGAAAACTAATGGAGGATACCCGAAGAAGAGGTAATGTTCATTAGTGAGGTTATTTTTTTTATAATTTTTCCTCCAAACCCTTTAATTATTCTTATATAATTATTATATAAAAACTAATTATATTCCATATAATTATATTTTTTATTATAAGTTCAAGACCTATAATAATCTCTAATTCCATCAATGTGTTACGAAATCATCATTCATGTGTAAGGTGGACTATTGCCTCGGAAAATGATTTTGTTTATTTTTCTATTACCACCTATCGTGGTTAGTAATAATTATGGATATTTTTTATGATATATATGATTTCAATGATGTTATTATGATTATTTAATTGTTATATCACATATACCTTCATGTGTACGTCGGACTACTACCTCAATAAGAGATGTGATTCATTCACACTCTATATAGAATTTATTTAGGATGGGTTTAATAAAAATGTGTGATATTTATGACATAAAAATGTTTTTTAATGATAATATATCATATGATTTTCATTCTCTCGATCTGATGAGAAGATGGAAACAAGGTTCAAGCATACATATGGCATACCATCTCTATAAATGGTGTATTTAATTTCTTATTTATGTATTTTAGAGATTATTATAAATACATATATGTTTATTATATATGTTATTTATGTAATTTTCATCATTATTTATATGATGATATCAAGATTAAAGTAATAGGACCAAAAATATAACAAATCAATAAATTTACAAAAAATAAGGTTATTTTTACCCAAAATGTATCTTTAATGTGGGGTCATTAATAAACCGGTAATAAAAGGTCATAAGAAAATAATATAGGAAAATTATTTTATAATATATTTAACATAAACTTATTTTCATTATATATGAGATTTTAAGGAGTATGATAGAATCAATACTTAAGGTAATGGATTTTTGTCTCAATTTTCTTTCTTTGAGATATATGTTATTTTATGCACCTATATTCCTTCTTAAGCTATATATAAATCCCTATTGACATGTAATATCATGAATTTATTAATACAAATTATATTTTAAGTTTCATTTTATAATATAAATTCATGATCATTATGATGAAATGTTATAAAAGTGGTAAATATTTTATGTTACAATCTCATCATTTATCGGCATTATTTATGATTATGTCTCCAATGTTGAAATATCATGATCTAAAACCCAATAATTCTCTTGAATTTTATTATACTATTTTTATTTGGGTTATATTAAATTAAATGAAACATTTTTCTACTAATTGGTTATTATGAAATTAATAAAATGTTTTTAGGAAGATATGAAATTATTTATCTCTTTAATCGGAAATATTTTTTCTTCCAAAACCATGTTTTCTAAAAAATCAAAAGAAATAAGTCTCTTAATATTTTTAAAATACATTTTTACCCATATTTGATTTTTTTTTAAAAAAAATTATAATGAATCTTCATATCATTTTTAAAAAAATCTCATTTCGATTTTATCAAAAATGTGTAAGGAATCTTAGTTTTAACATATATAACAAGAATGCAATTTTCTAACACCATGAACAATCATTTCTTTGAATATTCCGTTATAATATTTAATGTTTGTTTTCATAGATAAAGGATTCCAAAATATTATATGTATTAAAAATATTTTTTAAAATAAGAAATGATATTTTCCTCCAGAAATCTTTTATAGGATCTTTCAAAATTAGTTTCCATCTAAGATGAAATATTTTGGTGTTACCTCTTCCATATTGGGGATATTATACAAGGATACCATTCATATTCTTTCCCATTATGTTTTATGTTTTTATGGAATGATGTTTATGAATATTTTTTCTCTTCACATGTTATACCATGATAAAATACTTATGATTCTCATTTATTTTCATGAGTTATTCTATGATTAAATTATTATAAAACCTATCTCTTTTCCATAGGTTATGATATTGTTAAATTTCTGTGATACCCATTTCATTTAATGGTTTATGATAAATGAATTTTTATGATCTTGTGGAACACATATATATTATTTCATTATGTGGTGGTTCGAACATATATCACCCTCCAATTAATTGGGTAAAGATTTATATATCATGATATTAATATGAAATTAATGGGGAGTGAATCAGGTTAAGTAATGCAGGGATGGGATAAGGAGTGAACATAGTTTAGTAATACCACACATGAATCAGATGTGAACAGAGTTCAGTATGACCAAGATGGAACAGGGATTGAACCCAGTTCTGTAAAGGATTTTTCTTACTAGGATAATATTGGTAGTGTTACTTAACTAATATATAAATGATTTCCTATGCTAATTTTTATTCCATAAAATCCTGGTCTTATGATATCTTGGATCATATTATTTAATTCCATTATGATTCATTCCTTATGAACTACCAATATTTATTCCATGACTTGGGATTATGATCTTTGATATAGAGGTTATAGTTTTCAATTGTTATTCTCATGTTCTTAAACCCATATTTTCATGTTATGCTTATGTTTATCCTTTATTCTCCCTTACTGGGAATCTTACCACATCCTTTTTTATATTTCTATTATCTAGGATATGATGATATTTATTTGGTATTATATTTTAAAGAATGGTTTTATTTATGAATAATGTAGTGGGAGATGACATATGACACTTAATGACCAGTGTTTATGTTGTCATGTTTCCAAAGGGACTAAACTATCATGATTCTTAGGTCTGTATTTATGTAATGAAATAAATATTCCTAAAAAATATGGAATATCTATGTATTAATTCCGGGGTTTTAATAGTTTTTATAAAATAAATGGTTTAGTTATACATTGAAATCATGAGTGATAAAAACATAGTGAGATCTATAAGGTCGTGTCTAAGAAAAATTATAATGATGAGACAAAGTATATGAAATCACACTGAATTTTGGTAAAGGTTATAGTGAGTGGTTTCCTAGAATTACATCCATGTCTGGATATTACAAGTGGATGTGGCTCTAGAATAGATATAACTAGGAGAAACAACCCTAAAAACACATTATTGATCCAGATTTAATAGAGAACTAGTTCCCAATAAAGGGCCCTACTGCACACCTAGTTTGACACTCATAGGTGATATTATTTGGGAATTCATAAAATCATTATGAACTATCATGAAATATTTAAATATAAGGTGATTATGAATAACCTAGTATAAACCTAATGTGTCATTGATTAAAAACACGGTGTCATGATTTAGACATCCTATATTTTATTTTTCATGATTATGTGGTTCCCCACTTTGATTATTGATTCTTAATCTATTATTATTTGTTTTATTCAATTGTTGGAACCCAAAGGAATATAATTAATGATGAGTTTTATGGAAAATCCAATGATTTTACGCCTGAGAACCCAAAAATTTATGGGAGATGGAATGGAAAATAGTGTTATTATTAATAAAATTCTAAATATATGAATCATGCTGAAATTTCAAAATAAAAGAAGATGGAAAAAATATTATGTTTATTAATTCATGAGGTAAACTTCACCTTCCTTCAGTAGATCAATTGATCTAATAGTTACTGAGAAATGGATTAGTACCACTGGAAAAATATTGTTTATTCTCTAATAGTTCAAATATGAAAATTCATTTTGGATTTCTACTATTTGGAAGGTGAAGTAGATAAATGGTGTACTCTTATCATTAATATGAGGAAACATGATTAAATTTACTCCATAGATTGGGAAGAGTTAAAGAACTTATTTTTCAAAAAGTACATTCTTTATATTATTTGTATTTAGATGGAGAAGGTGTTACTAATGTAAAATAAAAAGGATGATGAATCTTTGGGTTCCTATGAGGTAAATTTTACAGGACTTATGAGGTACATTTCTGGTATTATCATATAACCAAAAATTAAGGTTTATCAATTCTTCAGTGACTTAAAACTAAGTCTCTATAGGGAATTATCCATAAAAGGCTTTAGTAAATATGATTAAATCATTTGATGTGATTTCATGTTAGAAATGGAGTTTGGGGTTATGTATAAATATATTGGTTTTTGAAATGAAAATGAATATGGAGTTCAAAGGAAAACTAAAAACCATGGAGAGAATAATTTATTCTTTTTGTTATGCTCAATGTGTGGGAAGAAGCATAGAGGAAATTTCCTTAAGTGGACTAGTACATTTTTTAGTGTGAAAGGTAATGTCATCTAGAAATTTATTATTGAAGTTATGGGAAGAAGCTATCTAATTATGTTAATAGAGAGAATGTTACATAAAATACACCTCCCACACATTAGTACTTCAAGTGTAAGGAGAATAGGAATTTTCTTGTCCAATGCACAAAGTTAAAAGATAATGATGATGATCAACCTCATAAAACATTTATGCTAAGGGACAAAGGTAAATCTCATGCAATCACTATTTTTATGAGGAGTGTGATAACAACATAGTGAAAGGAAATATTATCATCCACTCTATAATTGTTAATGACTTATTAGACTCTAGAACTACACATTCCTTCATATATGAAGAATTTTATAAGGGAACAAATATTCCAACCAAGATATTAGATACAGAATTATCAGTGAAAACCCAAAAATTATTGATGATCACATATCATGTATATTATTTCTCTCCATCTAAAATTGTTGGGAATGTTCTTCAGACAAATATTTTCAGTTTTCTGGTAGTTGAATTTCATTTCATCTTAAGAATAGATTGGATTTATCTACATAAATCCCACATCAATTTCAAGGAATGGAAGTCACGTTTGATATTGTATACCAAAAGTATGATCATCTATACATGTGGTGATATGTGAGATCCTATGATGAATATTACATCCATTTTATGGGTATTATTTTCAATTCTGAATGGATGACTATCTCAAATGGTTGGTTTGAAACATGTCATCGATGATATGCCCATTTTTCATGAATTTTTTATGTCTTTTTGAAATATTTTTTTATCCTTTCACCAAAATGTGAATTTTAGTTCTCAATAGTACTCATAACTAGTGCTACAACAATTTCTAAGACACTCTATATAATTTACATGATTGAATTACAAGAATTGAAGAATAAACTTCAAGAAAACTGTAATAAAGGATTCATTCGGCCAAGTCTGTCACCTTTGAGTGCACTAGTTATTTTTTAAAAAAATAAATATGAATTAATGCAGATATACATTGACTAATGGGAGATAAAAAATCACAATTAAGAACAAGTATCATCTTCCCTGTATTGATGGCTTGTTTTATCAACTACATAGAGAATAATAATTTTTCAATATTGAACTTCAATATGGATATCATCAATTGAGTGTTAATAAAGAAGATATACCCAACATAATATTTTTTACAAGGTATGGACACTAGGAATATATAGTAACACCTTTAGGTCTTACTAATTACTTTGTTATATTCATGTATTTAATGAATAATGTATTTAGATATTATCTTAATTTTTTCAAAATCTTTATAGATGATATAATTATCAATTAAAAGAGAAAGTAAGGGTATTAAAATCACTTGATAATTGAACTAAAAAACTAATTAATGAGAAAATATGTGAAAAATTTACAAAGTTTTAATTTTGGATACAAAAGGTTTCATTTTATGGGACATATAATCTCAATAGAGGGTATATCAGCAGATCCATCAAAGATGAGGGCTATTAAATTTTGTATAATACCAACTCATGGTTATGATTATTCCTCGTGAAAAATAAATATTCTTGAGAAAACTAACCCAACTAATGATTTGGAGGTGGTTTAATTAATTTTTTCATTAAATATATCGAGGAATTATCTATATGGAGAAAACTTTTATGTATATACTGGTCATAAAATTTTAATGTATATATTCACACAGAAGGTTCTAAACATGTGTGAGAGAAGATATTTATAGTTTATTAAGTATTATGATTTCTCAACACATTACCACCTCGGGAAAGAGAACAAGGTGGATGATGTTTTGAGTCGAGAGGATTATGCTAGCTAATCCATGATGGCATTCACAAAAGATCTTATATTTTTAAATTATATGGAAGGTTGTATAAATTTGGTAGGAATAAGAATAATATTATCTTTCTTAATTTAATTTTCATACATTTATCCAAGTGAATCATAAAGAGGCACGATATGAAGATGTGGAGATGTGAAATAAGGTTAGAAATGTTCCTAAGATTAAACTTGATCATGATGGGATGATAAGGTTCAGGAATCATCTCTGTGTTCCACCCATATCATGTTTGAATAAGGAATTATTAGAGGAAAATCACATTTCTGCATTCTCAATTTATTTGGGAAGTATGAAGATGTATATATATTTGAAATAATACTAATTGTTGGATGGCGTGAAGAGAGATATTAAAAAGTTTGTATCTTGGTGCTTGGTTTTCCAATAAGGTAAGGACGAAACAAACAAATTCTAACAATATGTTGCATCCATTACGCATACTAGAATAGAAATGGGGAAAAATTACCATGTATTTTTCCATTGTACACCCAAAAGAATCTAAATGAAATAATGTTATATAGGTTGTAGTTGACCACCTTACTAAGTCAGTAGACTTCATTGCTATCAGTGAATACTTCTATTTGGATTAACGTGAAAAGATATAAATTAAGGAACTGGTAAGGTTTTATAAAGTAACACATTCCATTGGATTTTATTATGATCTAAGGATCACCATAATGTTCTAGTGTGTTCTTCATTAATCTCTTGATAGGGAGTTGAGTTTCAGTTATTTGTATCATCCTTATCTGGATGTCCATTTTGGAAAAAAATCAAACCCTAGATGATATGTTGAGATCTTATTCAATGGATTTAAAAGTAGGTTGGTATCAAAACCTTCCAATAGTTGAGTTTTCTTACAACAATATATTTCACTAAAGTATTCAGATGGATCTTTATGAATCCCTCTATTGAAATAAATGTTGAGCTCCAACATGGTGGAATGAATTTGGGGAAAGAAAGTTATTTGTACCATAGATAGCTAATGAAATTATATAGAATGTTTGATACATTCATTATCAAGTCAAGGAAACATAGAGTTGGTAGAAAATTTATGATTATAATTTATTGCATGATCTAGAATTTGACTTCATTATAATGAGATTCTAAGAATTTCTCTATGGAATAAGGTTATGAGATTTAGATAGAAACGGAAACGATGAACTAGGTATAGTCGTCCCATTGAAATTATTGATCATATCAGGATGATAGCATATTGCATGGTTTGTCCATCAAACCTATATCAAGTCCACAATGTGTTCCATGTATCTCTCCTGAGGAAGTACATACTAGACATTTCACATTTATTGAACCCAAAGGTTATACTGCTGGAGAAGAATCTTTCTTATAAGGAAAATTGGGGGATATTCTAGATCAAATGTAGAATGATCTATAAAAATGTCCACTAACTTGGTCAATGTATATTTGGTGAAACCACTAGTTTGAGGAAGATACATGGGAACTTGATGATATGATGAGGCAAAAGTATAGTCATTTTTTTGAATTTGAATGTCTAATTTTGGGGTAAAAATTAATTTTAAGGGCATATAATGTAACACCCCATGTTTTTAAGATTTTATTTAAATAAATTGAATTTATTTGACGGATTTTTTATACACAAAATTATATTAAGCTTGCGCTACATGCAACACTTTCGTATCTTTCATTTCATGATGAACTGAGTTTTAATAAAACCTTGATATATGAATTATGTAATTATATAAAATCGATCATTATAACGTAACTCCAAAAAATAGTGGTATGAATTGTAATAAAAAAAATTAAACTATTAAATATAATTATTTTACATAATGAAAACATTTTGATTAAAAGATTCATAATTTCTGTAATGTCTTCATATGTTTCAAAAATATTATTTTCTCAAAAACTTTTCTTTTTTATGTCATTATGTAAAGAATAATAAAATTAATTTTTGAAAATTTTAGAAAATTATTTTTTAAATCTTAATTTTAAAATTATCATACTTTTAATTTTTGGTATTTTTTTGAAAAGTTTCAATTTTTTTGATGAATAGTGAAATATACTAAATTTGAATAGAAAATTGACTTTTTTATTAATTTAATTTTAAAGTTAAATTATATATCAATTTTATTTTAAAGTATAATTAGTTTAATTATACATATATTAATAAAATTTAGGTAATTTGAATCAATTTCATAATGAAATTAGACATAAAAACATTGTAATTTTCTTATCTTTAGTCATTTAAAAACATGCTTTCTCGTAACGCCTATGAGATTAATTTTGTATTAATTTTTTAATATTATGTGAATTTAATTTTAAAAATTGTATTCCATATTTTTAATCATAATAATTTATAATTTATATAAATTACAGATTAAGTTTTGACCAAAATGAATAGTGAATACAGTAAAAAATATTTATCACAGCTAAACTAAAAAATGGTTTACTAGTGGTAAAAATAAAAAGATAAGGGTTAAATTTAAGAATAAAATTGTCAAAAAATTATTTTATTAAAGTATTAAGACCTTATTCTATATAAGCATCTAATTTGAACATTTTTGTACATTTTTCATATGAAAAATGTGGGAACACTTATTTATTTTCAAAAATACCAAGTGTCTCCTCTCCCCCACTTATAAAAGGCCACCCACTCTCCTCTATTCTACACACCTTCACACATGTTTAGTTAAAACTATAAATTCACTAATAACATCCCAAAATCTCCCCCCAACAAATAAGCTTTATTTTGGGAAATACCCAATCCTATGAATGCCTTTAGTACAAACCTAAGGAGGGAACCCAAAGCATAGGTAATGTTCATCAACGAGTGTCATTTTTTAATTTATTCCTCCACCCCATTAAGTTATTTTTTAATAATGATTATATTAAAAAGTATAAATCATATAATAAGATGTTTTTATGATATTTTAATGACCCAAAATCATCTCCACTTCCATCAAATGGGTTACTAAATCATTGTTTATGTGTTTGGAAGACTACCACCTCATAAGCTGATGTCACTCATTTTTCCTTTACCACCTATAAAAACCTTTCATAATGTAGTATTTACTACATATATATATATATATATTATGTATTACTTCCTATAATTTTATTATCATTCAATATTTTTTATATCACATATACCTTCATGCTTTCCATTTTGTAGGAATATGATAATGTCGTTTTTGTGTACGGTGGACTACTACCTTGTGAAGCGATGTGAATAATTAATGATTTTCTTGGAATATATTAAGGACAGTTTTAATAAAATTATTTAATATGTATGAAATAAAATTATTCTATAAGTATAATATATAATATACTTTTCTTTCATTCAATTGAAAAATAATATGGAAACATTGTCCATGCATATGTACGGTCTTCCATCTCTTTGAGCAGTGTATTTCATTTCCAATTTATTTATCTTATAAATTAATATTAATACATATATACTGATTATATATTTTATTTATATCATCTCTATCATTTTTTAGATGAAAAAATAATGTTTAATGTAATACTAATATAAATATAATAAATCAAAACAATTATGAAAAACAAAGTGTTTATTACCTGAAACGTAACATTAACATGGAATAATTAAAAAAAGTAATAAAATGTCATGAGAAAATAATATATGGTATTATATATATGAATATTATTCTCTAAGATATGTATAATAAACTTATATTTATTATACATAGGTTTGAAGAAGTATGATGGACGTTTAGACTTAAGGTAAGGCATTTTTGTCTCAATTTTCTTTATTTGAGATGTAAATTATGTTATGATCCTATATTCTATCATTACATGTATATACAGACACATTTACATATTATATAACGAATTTATTAATCATCATAATATTTTATATTTCATTTTATATTATTCTTTCATGGGTCTTATTATCCAATGTTATAAAAGTGGTAAAACAATTATGTTATGATCTCATATTTTATTAGGATTGTTTATAATTATGTCTATAATATTGAAAAAACATGATCTTACACTCAAGAATTATCATTAATTTTATTATCCTCTGCTTATTCATGAAATCATCATTTAATGGTATAATTTTTCCAATATTTATTACTTAGGAAGAATACTAAAATGTTTTTAATAAAATCCAGCTTTATTTATCTATTTGTTTGGAAATCAATTTTATTCAAAAACCTTGTTTTATAAAAAAATAAAAAAATTACCCTCTTATTATTTTATAAATACATTTTTAGCCATGTTTAAAAAAAAATTCCAAATTTTTTTAAAATGTATCTTATTTTCATTTTGAAAGACAATTCTCAATTGGCTTTTACCAATAGATGTGGAAGGAATTTTTGTTTAAACATGTAAGTTAGGAATGGTATTTTATAATTTTCTAAACAATCATTACATTAAATACTCAATTATATATTAAACTAAATAGGTTTTCAAAAAAATTATCTTTTAAAGATCATTATTCGGAGTGGAAAGGATATTTTCCTCAAGAAATATTTTAAAAGATATTTCAAAACTATTTTCCATACAATATGACATTTGTTTTTGTTACCTATTTCTTTATTGTTTTATGATCCAAGGTGAACATTAATTTTATTTCAATTAATGGTTTATGTTTTGATGGAATTATTTTTACGAAACCCATTTATCTTCCAGAGGATATACCTTGATAAAATTCTTATGATTCCTGCTTCTTTTCATGGGTTATGCTATGCTAAAATGATAATGAAACCTATCTCTTATCAATAGGATAAGATATGATGAAATTTTTATCATACAAATTTCATTTCATGGGTTATTATTTGATTAATTTTTATGATCCTGACACACACATATGTAATATTACATTATGTGATGGGTGGGACCTGTATCTCCTTTTAATTCATTGGGTAAAGATTTATATATCATGAGATATAAATTACTGGAATGGATAATGAAACTGATTCAGTAATATAGTGATAGAACAAGGAGTGAAATCTGTTTAGTAATATAGGGATATAATTGAAAGTGGACCTGGTTCAGTAGTATTGGGATATAACAGGGAGTAAACCTAGTTCAGTAAAATAATTTTTTCACTATTATGGTCTTGGAAATGATCATTGGATAATATGGAAATTATTTTTTATAATTATATATATTCAAAAAATTCCATGTCTTATTCTTTCACGGATCATATTCTGTAATTCCCTTATGAATCATGTCTTTTATACTATAAATATTTATGCCATGACTCAAGATTATGATGGGTAACATGCAAGATATGGTTTTCAAATGTAATTCTTTTGTTCTCGTACCCTTATGTGTATATTAGGCTTCAATATATCCCTTTTTACCCTTAATAAGTATCTTAAATTACCCTTTCCTATGTTCCATTTCCTAAGGTTATAAATATATGTAATTTCAATTATATGTATAAGCAGGGTGCGAGTTGTGAAAAAATTAGTTAGAGATGATTTATATCACTTATGGACAAGTGTAAATCAACAATTATCGTTCTTGGGCATGTGTTTTTGTAATGTAATAAATATTCATCAAACATTTAAGTAATATCTATGTATGAAAATCTTGTTTTTTTATAAATACCATCGTCATTATAGGCTAAATCTATTCATACAAACCATTCTAATTTGGCCAACTGATTTGTCTCATGAGACATATTCATGCATAAAGGGGCTATCTATAATTGGGCCCCACCCATAACTTACTAAGTATAATTACTTACTCATATGAAAGGGGTGAAACATAATCAACATAAGCAATCATATTGAAAAAATAACATACAAAATGTAAATACTTACCCCAATCAAATAAACATAATCATAAACCATCCAAAATAATCTTGTGAATGATAACGAAATTTTACATCCTTAGCCATACAAATCATACAAAATAAAAATAAAAAATAATTCTTATACCTATAAAAAATTCCTAGTGGATTATAATTATAATAAATGGTTGATTTCATTGATGAATAGAAATAACAAAAAATCATAAAAATGTTTTTTGGGGGAAAATATACATTACACTTTGAAAATTTCCTTTAAAAAAATTAAAAAATTAAAAAAATTAATTATTTGAAATTAAACTTTGAGATATTGTAAAATGAAATTTAAAATATTGATTCATCGTGATGACATAAAATTCCATTCATGTCATACACATTAGAATAAAGACTCATTTCACATTTTAGGTAAAATCCAAATGGAAATTGTTTAAAAACATAATGAATATTCCATTAAAATCATTTTTAAAAAAATAAAAATGGGTAAAAAATCATGATTAAATCATTTTTAAAATGTTAAAAACATTTTTGAAAGAATATTTGAAAACATGGATTTTGATGAAAATGGATTTTTGATCGAAGAGAGAAATATAGTCAGAATTTCATAAAAACATTTTTTCAATAATTAGAAGTACCAAATAGTGAGAAAATTGTATTGTTAATTGAATAATTTATTGAATATATATATAAATGGTATTAATATAGAATGATTTTAATATATAAATATTTAATAATTCCTTCATGTGAAACATAAACCAATACAATCATGTATAATAATGAGGTTATGAAATGTACTCTTACCACATTGGTATCTTTTGAATAATAAGACCCAAGAAATAAATAACATAAAATTAATTTTTAAATAATACTAAGAGAAATATATTCATGATATAACTTATTTAAATTTGTATTATATACACCACACAAAGTAATAAGTGGTGAATATGGCATATATCTCATGGTAGTAAAAGTAAAACGAGAAACCCTTTCCTTAGGTTTGACTTCCTTCTTACGTGTAAAAACCAACTATATAATAAATATAGGTTTATAATAACTGTATTAAATAAACATAACCCTATATTTCCTACCATATATTATTTACTTATAGTCATTTATTACCCATATATTAATAATTCTTTGTTAAAATCACTCTTTTATGTGACAGTTGCTTTATTTTTTATATAGGTTTCAGTTCATAAATTTTGGTTTTTTTAATTTTATCATGGATAAATATTATACATATTTTTAAATATGATATAAATATTATATATATTCTTCATATATTTATTTATATTATTCTATACATGTTATAGATAAAAATGTATTGCACTGTTCAAGGAGACGGTTGGCCATATATTTTCATAAATGTTGTTTAAATTTTTCTATATGGATGGAATGAAAGGGAAAAATTAATAAAACTTTAAAAAGGAATTATTATGTTATATATATAATTTATGTTAAGAAAATAAATCCTTATTACCATCCATGTAAAAATAAAATGAAAAAAATCAAATCACTATGTGGAGGCGGTAGTCCCCACGTTCGCACGAGCGATTTTATTTTCCTCTAAGGGACTATATAATAAGAAGATATATGATTTATTATATTTATAGAATTATTTTTTATATAATAAATAGCAAATATATTCATCAAATTTATCCCTAATACCTTCCATGTAAAGAGTAAGAGAAAACCAAATTGCATCGCTTTGAGAGGCTGTTGTTATCTATACACATAAGCGACAATATCATGTCTCTTGTGAAATAATAATTAACACGGTATATGAGATATCAAAATTATTAAAGTATAATAAGTCATAAATGTCAGATAAATATGTTAAATCCATCATTATATCAATAATTTAATTGTGGTTATGGAAAATTAACTTTATCGGTACGTGAGGTGGTTGTCAACCATACACGCGATTGACGATTTCGTTTCCCATTTTATGGAAGTGTAGATGTATATACATCATGAAACTAATATAATAATTTGTATTTATATAATAGATACTTTTTATTTTATTATTTTATTATTGGAAAAAATTATACGGATTTAGAAGAACATGATAAATGAAAACACATAGTTAAAAACATTACCTCTTCTTTGGAAAACCTCTTTGTATTTAACCAAGGGCCTTACTAGATTGGTTTTATGATAAATCAAATATCCCTAAGATTTATTGTGGTGATTAAGGAATATATTTTGTTAGTTCGTGTATGAACCACTATTCTTTGGGATTGTGAAGACGTGAGGATAGGGTGGGGACTTTTATAAGTGTGTGAGATGACACACTTGGTATTTTTTTAATAGTGTAACTTACACAGACATTTTTATCATTCCAAAATACCCAAAAATTGAAAATTATTAAAACATGTAGGTTTTTATTTCTAAAATTTCCATCCCATTAGTGAGGAACTAGTTTGTTGTTCATTTTTACTCTAATCTTTTTGTTTTAACCCCAGTAATCATATTTTTACCTTAACCATGATAATTAATTTTCACCTTTCTTAAAAATAATTATGGTAAAAAATTTAGTTGACCTCATTAGATAACAATTATTATTATTATTAAAAATTTATAATCTATTTTTCCAATTCAATTACCAAAATTGGCATAATTCAATTTATAATTAAACTGTATATGTAACAAAAGAGCGGTCTTCCAAAGAGAAAATTAGCATAATTTTACAATGTTTTAATACCAATATTAAATATGAAAGTTATTAAAATGAACTACATTATTTAATACATAATATATTTGAACTAGTTTTACCCTAAAATAAATTTAAAATATAACTTTACATTGTAAGACATTTAAATGAAAAGACATTTATCAATAAAAAGTAGTATTTTTCACAATTCATCTAAACAATTATCTTCTCAGAAAAATAAAATATATATATATATATATATATATATTATGATACAATATTTTAAAAATAATTAATTTTATCATATAAAATTTTATAAAGTGTAAAAAATTAGTTTTATCATATGTTTTCTAGATGAGATGAAATTGTTTTCTTTGAAAAATACATTTTTTCAGAAAATTGTTATTTTACATTCAAATTATTCTTAATTTATTTCTAATTAATAAATATTTATTTATTATATCTTATACTTTTGAAAACCATTTAATTTCTTAATTTTGTTAGTACTATTTATATCCACCAATTTAATGGCTATGTTATAAAGGTCATGTTTAAATAATAATATTTTAATAGAGTATAATGTTTCATTTAAACTCAGTGTTTCATATATCATAAGATTTTGAAGATATTGTATTTATATAAAAATAAATATATAATAAAGTATTAGGGTGTTATATTTTCTTCTAATATTGGTGTTGTGTGTCATACATGCTATAATGGCTTGGACCTTTCTAGTCCATTACTTTGTGTAAATCTGGCGTTTGAAGTGTTCTAGGATGTCACAGTGACTCATTTCAAGGCTTTTCCAAATTTCTAGTTTTTTTCATGATAGGTTGGAACGGTGAGTTGCAGCTGTGAGTCATAGTGGGATATCGCACTATTGAATCACACCAGTAGCTCTCACCAGGGACTTTCACTAGTAATTCGCATCGGTGACTTGCACGAGTTGGTCGCACTGGTAGCTCACACCGGTAACTCATCCAATGGTGATTCATTTTCAACAGTTTTCTATTTTTCTATAATTTATCCAGTTTTTCATGTTTCTCCCCCTAAATGTTTTATTTGACATAAAATCAATTTAATACTATATTTAAGTGGTTTTGAAGCTAATTCAAAGTGCATAGTTTATATCTTTAAATTTTATTAAAATCGTAAGGCTCTTAAATAGTCAAACTACATAGTTTTGTTGAGATCTATCTTTAATGAAATTTAAAACTATTTCATATACTGTGCGTCTGGGATCTAATCCTTTTAATTCTAGGGCTTTTACTTTATTCATTTCTTCTCGTTTCTCTTGATACGAGGCCCCCAGAACCTTTTTTCAATGATGATTTCTTCCTTTGTGTTTCACCAATCGGTTCATGTTTTCCTTGGAGTTCCCTGCTTTTTTCATGCCCCTATCCTAGTGAAATAATGAAGTGATGATTTTATATTCATTGTTGTAGGTTTTACTTAGACTCTCTCAATTGTTTTATTATGTGTGGTGGTTGTATCAATGTTTCTTGAGAATACAGCTGGATTTGGATTAAAGAATTTAATTAAACCGTCAAGAATTAGTTTGGGGGGTATAGGGAAAGTGACGTATGATTGTATTATTATATTGATGTTTTTCTCAAAGTTTTGAATTGTATGGGCTACATGCCTGCTGAAAATCATGTTCGTTGAGGGTATCTGTTTATGGACCTAATTGTTTATGGATTACCTATTTTTCCAATGGAATTTCTATTATGAAAAATTTGTTAACCGTGTACACTCGACAAATAACCAGATTACCTAGGATCAAACTGTTTCTTTGATAACTCTTGAATTAACAGGTGGACATTGAATGTGGAATTCCTTTTTAAATCTCAATATTACTTTCCTTGATTCTTTTGGTGGTTTTTTGTTTGTGGATTTGTTCTGACTGTGTTGTAGTGGAGTTTTGGGTATGGTTGTATGATGTGGGGGTGGTTTGGGTGGTGCAATGAAAACTCATATTAAAAGATTGTTTTTTGTGAACCTGGATGTGGCTATAAAGTGGTATGGATTTAGAATGGATGGGAAGTGTTGTATAGCAGGTCTCTGATCGGGTTGTGCAGTTGTGGGTTGCTGGGTATAGCAATGAGTTGGGAGTTTTCTCTATTGAGAGGATGTATTGGGAGGAATGGGTTTTAATAATTATGATGTAATTTTTTGGCACGGTTGTGAAACATAGAGTAATGTGAAGCTACTTTAGTTTATTGGATAATCTTCTTTAAAGATGAATTTGGTTGGGTTTCCCTTTGTGGATTGTGTTTAGTATTTTCTTGGGTTGATATAGAATGAATAAATGGATTGTTTAATAAATAATTGGTTAAATGAATTTGTTGGGGTTATGAATTGTGTATGTGAAAAGTTGTGCATTGTTGAAAATTTAGAAGTAGTAGCAAATGTTTCATATATAAATACATACATATATATATATCTATATATATATATATATACTGGACGATGAATTTCATTTCTTATCTCCCAATGATATGTAATATTATAAATACATATATATATATACAGGATATATTTTATATATATGATATCTAAATCATGAATATAATTTTTTAGATAATGTAATTTTGACCACATGGACAATTCATAATTATAAAAAGGTCATTTTTAACTCAAGTTCTAAACATCAACAAAATGTCTGATATGAACTCAAATAATTAACTAATTGTTATAGAAAGGTAATAATTGATATAAAAGGATTTATAAACTTGAAAAGGGTTCTTAATAAAGTATAAATTAATTTTATTTTATTATTCATGAGATCAAAGAACGATTGAGTCATGTCAGACACGAGGTAAGGGGTTTCTTCTCACACTTTTAATTCTGTGAGATTTTCACTATTCGCTACTTATTTATTGCATGTGGTGTATTTTTTACTACCATTTGATATATATTATCATGATTATCTATATATTCATGGTATTATTTAATTCATTTGGTGGTTATTAAATTTTTGTCATAAGACTCAATTGATTACAATGTGGTTAGGGGTTTCCATCTCACTTCTTTTTCCCGTGAGATTCATGCAAAAAAATTTACTATTTAGTTTTTGTGGTGTATGGACTACCCATGATTGTACAATTTGTGTAATATACATTAATTTATGGGTATTTACATCTTCATCATATGATCCTTCATTCAATTGTTATATGTTTCTATGTTACCAAATCTTTAAGGGAACTCTTCACCCTCCTCTTTTTAAAAGACTTCTTTTTATTATGTATTTTAATTTACATCTTCTTATGTTGGGATATGTTCTTCTATATCCTTATTTCTTTAAATTGATGAGATACCATTTTCTCTATCATCAACTCATTTTCTAAATTTTAATGTGACATTATTAGGCTGTCGAATTTCTGTAAGAGAACTTCTTCACCCAATTTCAATTCTTTGGGTTAAACTTATACTTCTTGATTATGTCATGATGTGAATATGTGTGAATAACCTCTGATTTTTTTACACATAATATCCACTTATATAGGATATATATATTTTTTTCACGCATAATTATCTCATTGATTTATCCTTAATCTAATTATACCATCTTTATAAGCGATTTCGTATCAATTTGCATTCCATTGAGACTTGATTGTTGTTATGTCCCAATTCACTTTTATATGGTGTATATAATATCCTTTGGCATATAATATCATGAATAAATTTATTCTCATGATATTATAAATTTTTTGTTAAATTTTATTCCCCAATTATTTTTATTCAATCATCTCTCAGTTGGCTAAGAACTCCTTAACTAAAATATTATTTTAAAGATTTATTATTCTAAATATTTTTCATTAATATCCATGTTTTAAAAATGGTTTTAAGGATTTATTTATATGGGCATTAATTTTTTAAAATTTTAATTACTTTAAAAGCATCAAAGTGGTATGGGACACCTTGATTCAAAAATCTCTTTATTAAATGTTTTAAATGGTTTTGAAAATGATTTGATAAATCATTGTTTATTTCAATATCTTAATATGATATATTGTGATGGAACGTGGAAAATTTATCTTTACTTTATGCTGGTGTTTTTTTTATGATTATGTTATAATTATTTGTTATTTTTTACGTATAAGGGTGGTTCCGTGATAAACGTAGGGCGGGTGAGCCCAAGATATCTCTCTAATGTATTGGGTAACATGACGGAGGTAAACGTTAATGTTTCTCCTAAGAGATTTAGGGAATATACTATGATGGGTATTTCAACATAACTCCCTACATAGCTGTGATAGCTACAATGTAAGTATGATATGGATTCCACAAGTTACCTTTATGATTTATGATTTCTATGTGTTATTCATAAATATTACGATGTCATGAGGTATGTTATGATTGAAAATTATGGTTTCATTGATTTGTATTTATTGATGGGTTAATGTTTCCTTTCCTTATTTTATAACCCATACTGAGCTTTTTAAGCTCACCCTATGTTTTGAAATGTTTCTCACAGGACTTAAAGATTAATAGGGTCAAGGATAGGATTAAAGAGAATTCATGTTGTCTAAAATATGGAATAAGACATTTTATTTAGAGTTTTTTATTTTATGAAAAAATATAGATACTGAGTAGAAGTGTCTACTTTGTATATATTATTTGAAATCTAATATAATAGATATGGTCTAGTTCTCTAAAACTATAAAGCTAAAAGGTTCCTTAATGTAAATTATTCATTTAATTCAAGATTATATAATATTTAAGGCAGGGTCCTTATACCCCTGGGAGATATTCATTGGATAATTCACACACTTCTTACAAATCTCAATGGAGGGTTTTCCAATAATTTCAAACTACTAAGCTAAATTAATATTTCCTATTGATAACCCATAACATTGAATTTACCATCTCCACCACCTTATTATTATTTCTTGATAAAGTCACCTCATATTATATTGAAAATACATCGTAATTTCTATGTTTGTTATGAGATATTCTTTAAGGTATCCACATTATTACATTTATTTATTATGAAAATATTTAATATCAATATACTTGTTTTTTCAGTATAAATATTTATAATTTACTAAGGAATGATGGATATGTATTATAAATTGTATTAATTCCTTCATGTGATGAATGAATTTGAAATAATGTTTGATAAGCAGTGTCTGATATAGATTTCCCCTCAACGTATCGAAAAGTTTAATATGAAAAACTAGCTAGGGTATTGGAATATGCCTTATTCATTTAGGTATGTTTCATTGAATAAATACATAAAGATATGTTTTAATCAATGAGATTATCCATTCCATTTTCATGAGATCAGTAATTATTATGTACATTTTTTTATTATCAAGGATATATTAATCCATAGTTTTTATTTGATTATGGATTTATTTTGATCATTTATTTTACACATACTATTTAATCTATGCCAATTATATGATATATTAGTTTGTACACTACTCCTTATTGGGAAAGTGAGATCATGCTGATTTTATTTTCCTCTCCCTTGGAAACATAGAGGATAACAACTTGTAAAATTCAAGGATCATTTAGAATAGATAATAGCGTTCTCTTGAAATTTGGATAATGTATTTTCTGTTATAAAGTTGAATGTGAACATAATATATGTATATAATCTTCCAAGATTATTAAGTTGTTTAATCCTTTGGTAACTCTCATATTTTTTCCCAATAATGTAATATAATGACTAGATTTGTGTTTTTAGATAATGTGTTTTTACATTCAAGCTCAATCAAGAATCTAAAAGACTGCCTTTTATTCCTTGTGAATTTTTTTTCATATGGAACAATTTATCCATCCCCACTATACTAAATCCCATTAAATTACCTCTTATTTAAAATATATTAAGTTTGAGGAAAAAAAATATTTAAAAAAATTATTAAATTCATCCCCTCACAAAGAGTTCATATATTCCTTGGTATTGGTACAATAGATTAGTGGCTATGAATGATTTAATTATCCCTCTATCTTAAAAATATCATGGATAATATTCTCTTCCTCCAGGAATTATTTCATGTAAAATATTTTATCAATCAGGTTTATCCATTACACTATGATTATTGTATCATAGTATCCAATAAAATATGGTGCACATTTTTACTTAAAGTAATCTACAACAACATGATCCTTCTTTATAGATACTCATAGATCCACAAGGTTCATGGTATTTTTCTTATCATAAATTAATTATTAAAGTGACTATATGATGGTTTTAACTATTTCTTTCTTTATGTTTGGTGTCTCATTAAATTAATCATTATACTTCCCAATGAATTTATTTTTAACATTATTCCACTTATTTACTTCTATTTACTGATGAAAATGAGACTTATGGATGATAATTCCGAAATTAATTGGTATATGTCATAAAAATTATGATCATAGAAATAAAAACCCATAAATTAGAATTAAATCGAATATTTTGACATCCTAAGGCTTGATAAAGGCTAATTGGGGTGAATTTACTATTAGTTTCTCAAACATAATCACAAAAACAACTATATCATTCTATGATATGAACTACAATAACCCACATATAGTATATATTATATTGAAATATTTCTAATATAAAACCCATGAAAAAATTGCTATAAATCTATAGGTGTAGTTCCATTGGTAAATTAGGTACATCATCTAATATTTATAAAACATCTATGTAATTTTTTATTCCTCTCTTCATGATTCGATCTTAGGGAACACCAGGAAATTATCAATGAATATGGGAACCTAAGGACGTACATAGAATGTTTTTCGAGAGATAAAATATAGTAAGGGTGTAAAATAAGAAAAATATTGTGTGGGATATCATGATAGTTAACAATCATAACATGCAATCAATCATATATTCATCAGAAAAATAGATAATATATACATGGAAAATGGTAATACCATATAAAATAAATATTCAATATTAAAATATGATATATCATCATAAAAATAGTTCAAGGTTCACTTATAATACATCATAAGTAGAGGTCATGGTTGTAATACAACGAATTTTTATTCCTTTCATTTCTCGAGTAGACCTTTTCACTCATAACACTAGAATAACAAGAAAAAATGATATATTTTATCAGATTAAAATATTAAAATACATTGAATTCATTAATAAGTTATGAGAAACAATAAGAAACCTTATTATAAAAATTACTTAAGTAATATAACCATATATAAATAAAAATACCACAAACATGAAATCTTCATCCTTGAGATTCACCATGAAGATCATAGTTCCAATTATAATAATAGAAATAAATATAAAATTTATAAATATTGTAGACATTTAAGAAATAAATAAAATAGTAGGATGAATAAATTTTATAGAATGTTGTATGTTTTTATATAGGTTAAAAAATGGGTAATGTCACCATTATAATTCCAATTGAAGTATATGTGACTATTGGGAATACATATAGATAATTTATATATTGAAAATTTGATAATATGAATATAAAAAATATAAATGAAAAAGTAAAAAATATATTCATTACATATAATAAATATTTACAGTCTATTAAGTAAACAATTAATGAAAAATATGTCAAATATAATTAATCAATATTATATGAATTGATTTTATTCAAGGAAAAATGTTATAAAAGGTTTAATTTATTTTTATTTAAAAGATAAATATCACCTATTTAGAGATTTAATATTCTAAAATAGAATTATTTTTTTTAATTATGTTATTTAAATTACATAGTTAGATATTTTAATTTTTATTAAAAAATATATTACTAGGGTAAATAGTGTTTGACATCAGTAAACTGTAAAAATGGTAAAATATATAATATGGATAAAGTGGTATATAATACCTATAAAAATAAAAATAATAGTTAATAATGGATTTGACCTTAATAATTACTTATTTTACTTATGTTTCAATTTTAATCTAAAATCACATTCCTAAACTATTATTTAATGATAAATTGAATGTAAAGAGCCAGAATTTATGTGTAATTTTCTTTAAATATATGGGAATTTTATTAGTCTAAAAAATTGACGATGCATGATTCCGAGGCCCGGTGTACCCGGAATCAATTTCTGAATTTTTTTTCGGGTGCGTTCAAGAAAACGTACAAGCATGTTTTTATAACTTTTGAATCGGTGCTCGGAACTGAAATCTGAGGGCACCATTGAACTTGCATTGCCGGTATTCGCTTAATGAGACTTTCACATCAACAACAGTGGGTCGAGAATAGAAGATATTTTTGGGGTTTTCATGGAAAATAATAAAATAAAATGAACTACACTTTATTTTATTTTCGAGCCACCATGTAGAAGTTGGAGGTGGGGTCCACAGAACTAAAACTCCTTGGTAGAGTTAAAGTGTGGGGGCCACCCAACCATAACCTCCCATGAGAGGTTATGGTGGTAAGGCCCACCCGAACCTAACCTCCTGCAAGAGTTTACGGTGGTGGGGACCACTTAGGACTAATCCCCCGTTATTAATTTTGGAAAACCTCTCAAATCCCCTATTTAATTAGGGGGAGCCTCTTGACCTCCCCTACCCCAATATTTCTTCCAACGCACATTCCATTAATGTGCTAAATCCTCCCCATTGATTAATTGAGCACATCAATTAATGAATTTAAATATTTTTGAATTTTGTGCCAACAACTAAATAATTGATAAGTCAAATATTTTATTTTGGTCTTGGCTCACTTTCATTTTCGTGGAACTTGGAAGAGAGCTTCGAAAAGGCTTCCAACGAAGAACATCTTCCAAGAAGAATGTCGACAAGGAGTTCCTTTGACTTCTTCCTGAGTAGCACCTTCTAGAAGCAACTAATGTGGGACATCTTCGATGACCGACCTTCCGTCCTCATCATCATCAATGAACCGACTCACGAGAATTGATTGGAAGAGTGTGTCAGATGCAATAAATGATGACAACTCTATCTTCTACCCCACAACTCCGTCGATGAAAAAAAATCAAGGTAGGGGTTTGAGCTTTGTTATCTGTTTCTTGTTCTTCATTTCCCATCGAGGATTAAGATTCAACGTTGCATGATATCACTCTAACATAAAGGGTGTGGGATGAACAAAAACGGCCCGACCCCTTCATCTTACTTTTTGTATTTTGATGCTAATTACAGTACGAGTCCCAGTTGATTGATTTTATTCAACAATGGTTGCAGATCGAATACGACATCCCGAGTAGTGTGTGGAAACTTCTGGAACGCGAATCGGGCCACCGGAACTCGTCTAGTGACCCGCGGATGGTTCACTTGTGGTTGGAACCGGCGAACATCACCAGCGATGAAGGGAAGGGTGGGTGGCACTCTGGTTGGCCGAGTGGATAGTTGCGGCACAACCACGTTGCTAGAGGAGTAGGTCGTGCCTGACAGACCGTGGTGGTGCAGCAACGGCTAGTGCAAGGCTGGCCGTGAAGAAAACCAGTGGCTCAGGCCGCCGGGTTGCTGGGGAAGGAGCGGTGTCGTGCGTGCCGCACGGTGGAGCAAAGGGAGCTGCGGCCTTGGCCATGGTGAGAGAGGACGGGTGGCCGGCTCTGCCGGCCGCCTGAGGAGCTACGGCACAACTGCATCGCGCGGGTCCCATGTGACATAGATCAGAGCCACGTGGTTCCAAATCGGAACTGCCCAAATAGATAAGCCGTTTGGGAGTCCATGGGGTGTGGCCTCCCCTGGATGCAGCTAGGGTAGACCCCACAAGGACCGCCAGTCGTGGGGCTCGCGTGGGCCGGGCCTAGCGTGGGCCGGACCCATCACGGGCCAGACCCAGCATGGGTCGGGCCGCCCCTGTAGGTTGGACCACCCCCGCAGACTGTGTTGGACCCCAGTCCGGACTCAGGTCGGGCTGGGTCAGGCCAGGTCAGTCCGACCAGGCCGGACCGGACCCGGACCCGCTTTAACCTATTTCCACTCTTTTACCCATAACTTGAGCTACGTGTGTCCGATTGACAAACCATCTACGGAGATGGAAACCTTGGAGGGATATGGTTCTTTTGGTATACCCCACATGAGGTTTAGACGTAGTTGGGGTATGTCTGGGTTGGATCGAATGTAAATCCAACTGGGCCCTCAGAACAGAAATGCCAATAACTCTCAGACCGGGCGTCCGATTGATGTGTCGTCTGTCGCGTTTAGTTTCATATGGAAATACAGATATTTTGGATACATCAACTTAAAACATCATGGAAGTTGATGTATAAACACTTGTCTTGAGGAGCGAACTCTCTCAGAATCAAGCGTGCTTTGTACGGAACCATATGGCTGGCTGCTTTGGGATAAATGGATCCTATGTGGGTTTGACAAGACTGACTACTATTCCAGGATCCTACGTGTGTTCAATAGCTCTATTTACTTTTCCAGGATCCTATGTGGGTTCGACAGCTCTGATTACTATTCCAGGATCCTATGTGGGTTCGACAGCTTTGATTACTGTACCAAGATCCCACATGGGTTCGACAAATAGATGATTCAGTGGCTACATATAATCATCTCTATCTCTCAACATAATTTGTATACTTGTGTGGGTTGAGCCTTGACTTTGTGTAGTTATCAATGAGTTATCTTTCTTCCTTCATGGAACAGGTTATGCTTGGGCTCAAGAGTTGGAGCTTGTTTGTTTTTGATTTCTTAGGTATCTGTATGGGAATATACCTATATAGGGTTGGATGATACTTTGTGATAGTATTATTACTTTTGGGGTTTATCCTTAGTGGATTCTAGGAGATCTTCGGGGGTCTCAGGGACCCTACTGAGTGTCGTTATACTCAAACTTGCATGAGCTTCACCCGCACCTTGTTGTATCCTGTGCAGATGATGGACAACAGTGATCGAGGCTGAGAGAGATGGATGGGAGGCTTCTCAGAGCTATACTTAGATGGAACATACTTCAGGGATGACTTGATCGATATCTTTACCTACCCTTCAGGTAGGATTTTCTGGTGGACGATCCAAGAGATGTTTTTCCTTTTCCTATACTTTTACTTCAGTTGGGTTTGTATACCGGCCCATTTACTTTCAGTACTCTTTACATTATTAGTACTTTTTGGTTATCTCTGGTTGTTTACAACCTGTGTGAGTTGCAGGTTTAAAGGCAATGCCTTCCCTTTTCATAGGGATATGGATTTTTGGTGCTAGTCTCCATCCCCTGGCCTAAGGAAGGTGGGATTGGGGTAGTCACGACTCAGGCCCGTGGACGGGTCATGAAAAATTGGTATCAAATCAGTCGGTTCTACTATAGACCATTGGACTTTGATCTTTTAACATAAATATTGTTAAGTGTTTTAGGTGTGTTTATCAGTTCAGGTAAATCGGTGTTTGTGCGGTGGTCGACATATCCATAAACAAGGACTCTAACTTCTGATTTTCGACATAGTCCATGAAAACACTAATTGTGTGTGTGTTTCATTTGAAAAGTTCACTTTGTGATCTCTTTGATTCAGCTCATTAGGTATAACTTATTGACCATGGCACACCTGTTTCTTTTCAGGATTGCCCCATGTAGAGAGCCAGCTAGGGTTTCCGGCTTTGTATGAGATGGCATCCCATAGAGTGATGAGGCCTCGGTGTAGGGACCTATCACATGGGAGGCACCAGCGGTACTACTACCTGTTGGGCCACTGATGCCACCAACTCTAGTAGCAGAGAGTGCATGTCTCTAGACCACGTGGCATGAGTTCCAGCGCCAGAGGCCGCCCAGGTTCAAGGGTGAGATGGACCCGCAGGTAGCTGAGGATTGGATGGAGGATGTGGTGAGAGTCTTCAGACTAGTAGGGACACTAAATGACCTTATAGTGATCCTTTTCATGAGTCTCCTTCAGGTAGCAGCAGGCAGATGGTGTAGCCTGATGCTCCAAGTGCATGACGAGGCGACACTTCTCTGGGCAGACTTCGAGAGCCTATTTCTGGCAGAGTTTGTCCCAGCTACCCAACGTGCAGTGCGGATACAAGATCTACTTCATCTACAGAAGGGCAGTATAATGGTGGCACGGTACTCAAGGAGGTTCACCGAACTCTCACTCTACAACACGTATATGGTGCAAGAACCATTCTTCAGGGACCGGACCTTTGATCAGGGGCCCAGGTAAGAGATTAGGGCTTCGATGATCTCCCTCAGCAGCCCGACACAGGCGGAGGTGTTGGAGAGAGCCCTCTTAGTGGAGAGTTTCTTTATTGAGAAGTTACAAGCAGCAAGACCCACCACTAAGCATCACGCAGCTGGAAGTAGACAGATGTCATAGAGATCCAAGCGGACGATGCCATTCGGTGGACAACCTCATGATACGAGTTCGGTGGTGTGGGGCACATGAGACAAATCTAGTCATACGAGGAGCAAGTAGTGCTATGCATGCGACAGGCAGGGTCACATGGCTCGTTATTGTCTGACCCGCCATACATATGATTAGTAGATTGTCAAAAGACTGCCCAAGAAGAGACAAGTATTTGATCGAGGCGGACCACAGGGTGAAGGTGGACGTGGAAAAGGAGCTGGTTGAGTAGCTGGCGGTGGGATACTTTTCAAGGTGTTACCACCACCACCACCAGGAGGTCCACCCAGACCGCAGGGGTCAGGAGGATATGGGAGATCTCAACTCCAGGAAATTGAGGCATACGATCATGGTGCTCCGTAGATGATTTGAGGTACGGACTGTGTCTACTACCCCATAGTTGCAGTACTTATAGACACAGGTGACAGTCACTCTTTCATTTTCACTGCCCTCATTCGGAGGTCAGAGATTCTGGCAGATCCGTTGGCTCGATCCTTATGTCTAGAGACTCAAACGAGATTGGATTCGACGATTGAGCACTGGTGCCGGCAGTGTAAGATTACTCTAGGAGGTGAGAGCTTCAGTTGGGATCTCTTAGTAGCAGCGTCGAGGCCTTATGACATCATCTTGGGTATGGACTGGTTATCTAAAGTCCATGCACAGATTGACTGTATATTGTAGATAGTGCAGTGTGACTATGAGGATGGTACTTGGTTTACCTTCACCGGAAATAATGGATCCTTTTCAGAACATGAGGGACTTACCCAGAGGAGGGGGCAGCTGATTACTCATCAGTTGGTTGTCCTTATCCATGGAGCAGTTGATGTGAAGAGTCCAAGCTACCCTGTTGTGGTGGATCAGTACACGGATGTTTTTCTTGATGAGATGCCAAGACTACCTCCTCACAGAGAGGTAGACTTTTACATCAACTTGTATCCTAGGATGACACTAATATCTATGCCATCATATCAGATTCCTCCCGTGGAGCTTCGTGATCTGCGAGTACAGAAGGAGGACTTGCATGGAAAGGGATTCGTCAGACCTAGTGTTTCACCATGGGCATCCCCAATTTTGTTCTCCAAGAAGGCGGATGGGAGTTTGAGGCTCTGTGTGGATTACCAGCGCCTGAACCAGGTGACCGTGAAGAACATGTATCCACTTCCGAGGATTGATGACCTCCTCGATCAGCTGAATGGAGCACGTTGGTTATCGAAGATAGACCACTGATCAGGATACCACCAACTCAGAGTACGGGATGAGGATGTGCAAAAGCAGTCTTTTAGATGTCGGTATAGCCACTATGTGTTCCTGGTTATGCCATTCGGTGTAAAAAACTCACCAGCTGTGTTCATGGGACTCATAAACAGGATATTCCATCCATACCTTGATCGCTTTGTGGTAGTCTTCATCGATGACATTCTGATCTACTCAAATTCTGAGGAGGAGCATGCCCATCTTTTGTGGATAGTACTAGACACACTCTGAGAGAAACAGCTTTATGGTAAGCTCTCGAAGTGCCAGTTCAAGATCCGAGAGGTTCAATTTCTGGGACACGTCATCTTAGATGTGAGAGTTGTTGTGGATCCAGTGAAAATTGAGGTTGTGCTAGCTTGGGATCCACCTGGAAGTGTAATGGAGGTATTAAGTTTCTTAGGTCTGGTTGGTTATTATAATATATTTGGACAGACTTCTCCAATGTTTCAGCACCATTATTGGCATTGACGAAGAAGGGGTAACCCTTCATGTGGTCCGATAGGTGCCAATGGAGTTTTTAGGAGTTGAGCCAGAGGTTGATTAGTGTGCCCATCTTGAGGCTACCGTAGGAGGGCGTTGGGTACGAGGTCTATTGTGATGCATCAGGGACCAGGATTAGATGCGTCCTAATGCAGGAGCGAGTAGTGATAGCTTATGGTTCTCGTCAGTTGATATATCATGACCAGAACAACGCTACCCATGACCTGGAGTTAGTAGAAGTGGTCTTCACATTGAAGATGTGGTGACACTATCTGATGGGAGAGCATTTAACAGTCTTCTTTGACCACCATACTCTTAGGAATATCTTCTTGCAGAATGAACTGCACCAGAGACATCAGTGTGGGCTTGAGTACCTACAAAACTATGATTTTGAGAGAGTCTATACTCCAGAGAAGGGGAATGTTGTAGCAGATTCCCTATGTAGGAGATCAGGTATTTAGCTACTAAGAGAGGCGACTGAGAAGTTGGCTTATTTGTAGATTTCTTATGTGGATCAAGATGGAGAAGGTTTCATGTAGTCTCTTATAGTCACACCCCCACTCCTTCAGAGAGTCAGGGAGGCGCGGTGTGGGGATACTGACTGCGAGGCTCGACGTGCACAAATATTCATAGGGTAGGCACCTAATGGATTTTTTGTAGTTGGGGAGCATGTCATCCTCTTAAAAGGATGTACCATGGTACCATCATCACTTCTGGAGGTAGATGTGAGGGAGTTCCACACATCACCTCTAGTGGTACATCCAGGTGTGGCGAAGATTTACCAGGACCTTCGATGACAGCACTGGTGGCCAGGTATGAAGAAGGAAATAGCAGAATTTGTCTCGCAATGCCTCACTTGTCAGCAAGTGAAGGCAGAGCACTAGGTACCGACATGATTAGTTAATCCTTTAGAGGTCCCAGAGTGGAAGTGGGATGGGATATCGATGGACTTCATGACTGGAATTCCACATACATTCAAGGGACATGACTCGATTTGGGTGATCGTTGACTGGCTCGCCAAATCGATGTTCTTCTTACCGATTAGAGAGCAGGGTTCAGTAGAGAGCTTGGGATGCCTCTATGTGCAGGAGATTATGCGGATACATGGGGTACCTTCGACAATTGTCTCTGATCGTTATGTAGAATTTACTTCCCGACTATGGAAGGGGTTGTAGGAGGATTTTGGGACATAGCTTCATTTGAGCACTGCCTTCTATCCTCAGATGGATGGCCAGACTGAGCAGACCATTTAGACCCTTGAAGATACATTGTGTTCTTGTGTTCTTTAATTCAGTCACTACTGGGAAGATCACTTACCTTTGGGGGAGTTTTCATACAACAACAGCTATCACTCCACCATATGGATGAAAACTTTTGAGGCTTTATACGGGTGACCTTGCAAATCACATTTGTGATGGAATAACCAAGGAGAGTCAGCACTAGTGGGACCAGAGATGGTATGGGCTACTATGGAGATGGTGCAGATCATCCAGGAGCAGATGAATACTATACAGAGTAGGTTGAAGTCGTATACTGACAGGATACGGAGACCTCTGGTGTTCGAGGATGGTGACCACGTCTTTCTATGGGTCTCAACTCGATGGGGTTTGCAGAGATTTGGCCGAGGCCGCAAGTTATCTTCGAGATTTATCGGACCATTCCAGGTCCTCAGTAGAGTAGGTGAGGTGGATTACTACCAAGAACTTCCCCCTCATTTTGACCAAGTGCACGATGTTTTTTAGGTATCCCAGCTGAGGAGATATGTGCATGATCCTACTCACATCATTGACTAGGGATAGCTTGACATCGATGATGGGAAGACTTTTTCGAAGGTTCCAGGGGATATCGATGATCAAAAGGAGATATTCATTCATGGGAGATCGATACCTCTAGTGCGTGTACGATGGTAGCATGAGAACCTCCAGGAGAGCACATGTGAGAGGGAGGCTGAAATTCGTGCTCAGTACCCCCATTTGTTTTCCAATTTTTTAAGTTTGGGCTTACAGGGATGTAGAGCCCTAAGGTAGGGAGAATGTAAAGACATGTAATTTCAATGTAAATTTTTCAAAAAAAATATATAGGAATTTTACAAATTTGTGAAAATTGGCGGTGCATGATTCTGAGGCCTGGTGTGCCGGAAATCAATTTCTGAAGTTTTGTTTGGGTACGTTCTGTAAACGTACGATCAGGTTTTTATAACTATTGAACTGGTACTCAGAACTAAAATCTGAGGGCACCGTTGAACTCGCAGCGCTGGTATTTTCTTAAGGAGACTTTCACCTCAACAACAATGGGTTGATAATAGAAGATAGTTTTTGTGTTTTTCATGGAAAATAATAGAATAAAATTAAGTACACATTATTTTATTTTTGAGCCACCATGTGGAAGTTGAAGGTGGGGTCCATAGAACTATACCTACTTGTGGGAGGTGAAGTGTGGGGACCACCCGACCATAACCTCCCATGAAAGGTTATGGTGGTGGATCCCACCAATACCAAACCTCCCGCGAGAGGTTACGATGGTGGGGACCACCCAAGACTAAACCCCCATTATTAATTGTGGAAAACCTCTCAACTCCCCTATTTAATGAGGGGGAGCCTCTGGACCTCTTCTACCCAAATATTTCTACCAACGCACTTACCATTATTGTGCCAAATCCTCCCCACTGATTAATTGGGAAAATCAATTAATTAATTTAAATCTTTTTGAATGTTTTTCCAAAAACTAAATAATAGATAACCTAAATCTATTATTTTGGTGTTGGATCACATTCATTTTGTTGGAACTTGGAAGAGATCTTGGGAGAAGCCTTCCATCAAAGAACTTCCTCCACAAATAATTCCGGCAAGGAGCGTCTTTGACTTCTTCCTTGGTAGAACCTTGCAGAAGCAACCGATATAGGATGTGTTCAATTACCGACATTCCCTCATCATCGTCGTCAACGAACCGACTCACGAGCTTGGATTGGAAGAGTGTGGAGGATGCGATGAATGACAAAAAGTTCGTATTCTACCCCACGACTCCGTCGACGAACAAAAATCAAAGTAGGGGTTCGAGCTTTTTTATTTGTTTCTCATTCTTCGTTTCCCTTCGAGGATTAAGATTCGAAGTTGCATGCTATCACTCTAACATGGAGGGTGCGGGCCGAATGAACATGGCCCGACCCATCCACCTTCTTTGTGGATTTTGATGCTAATCGCAGCACAAGTTCGGGTTGAGAGATTTTCGTCAACAATGGTAGCGGATCGAAGGTGACATCTAGAGTAATGCACAGAAACTTCCGAAATGAGAATCGGGCCACCAAAACACGTCTGGTGACCTACGGAAGGTTCGCTAGTGATCGAAACTGACGAACGTCACAGGTGACGAAGGGAAGGGCGACCGAAACTCTAGCTAGCCGTGTGGATAGTGGCAGCGCAACTACACCCCCAGAGGAGTAGGCTGCAACCAACGGGCCGTGGTGGTGCAGCAACGGCAGGTGCAAGGTCGGACATGAAGAAAACCAGCGGATCGGGCCGCTAGGTTGCAGGGGAAGGCGCAGACCAGCGTGTGTCGCGCGTTGGAGTGAAGGGGGCTGCGGCCTTGGCCGCAACGACGGAGGATGGGCGGCCGGCTCTACCGGCCACCGGAGGAGGTGCGGTGCAACCGCATCGTGTGAGAGGCGGTTGGCCACTCAGCCATCCAGGAAGAGTGGGACCCACCATGTGGTTCCCGCGTGACACAGACTAGCTCCACGTGGCGCCAGATCTGAACCGCCTAAACGGCTAAGCCATTCAGGACTCCAGGGGGCGCGGCCTCCCCCCTGGACGCGGCTAGGGTGGACCCCACGGGGACTGCCAGCCACGGACCTCGTGCGGGCTAAGCCCAGCGCGGGCCAGACCCAGCACGGGCCAGACCCCGTGTCGGATGGATCCAGGGCGGGTCAGGAATCCCCCACATGTCCGGTCAGACCCGGGTCAAGCTAGGTAGGGATTGGTCAATCCGACTGGGCTGGACCGGACCCGGACCAACTTTGACCTGTTTCCACTCCATTGCCCATAACTTGAGCTAAGGTCATCCAATTGACGAACCGTCTACAGCGACAGAAACCATGGAGTGAGATGGTTCTTTTAGTATACCCCACTTGAGGTTTGCACGCAGTTGGGGTTTGGCCGGGTTGGATCGAACGTAAATCCAACCGGACCCTTAGAAGAGAAATGCCAATAACTCTCAGACCGGACGTCTGATTGACGCGCCGTCTGTCACATTGGGTTTCATATGGAAAGACGGATCTTTTGGATAAATAAAATTGGGACTTCCTATAAGTTGATGTATAGACACTCGGCTTGAGGAGCGGACCCTCCTAGAGTCAAGCTTTCTTTGTACGGAACCTTGTGGCTGGCTGTATTGTGATAAAGGGATCCTATGTGGGTTCGACAAGACTTACTATTGTTCTAGAATCCTATGTGGGTTCGATATCTCTATTTACTATTCCAGGATCCTACATGGGTTCGACACCTATGATTACTATTCTAGGATCCTACGTGGGTTCGACAGCTTCGATTACTATACCAGGATCCTATATGGGTTTGACAGAGTAGATGATTCAGTGGCTACATCTAATATTTTCCATCTCCCTACATATTTTTTATACCTATGTGAGATAAGCCTCAAATCTGTGTTATTATCAACGAGTTATCTTTATTCCATCATGGAATATGTTTTTCACGGGCTTAAGAGTTGGAGTCGGTTTGTATTTGATTGCTTAGGTATATGTATGGGCATATACCTAAGTAGGGTTGGATGATACTTTGTGATTGTATTCTTACTACTGTGGTTTATCCTTAGTTGATTCCGGGAGACCATCTGGGATCTCGGGTCCCAACTGAGTATCGTTATACTCACCCATGAACGGTCTTCACCCACACCTTGTTGTGTCCTATGCAGACGACGGACAGCAGTGATCGAGGCTGAGAGAGACGGACGGGTGGCTGCTCAGAGCTAGACTTAGACGGGACATACATCAGGAGGACTTGATCGAGATCTGTACCTACCCTTAATGTAGGATTTTCTAGTGGACAATCCAGGAGTTGTTTTTTCTTTTTCCTGTACTTGTACTTTAGTTGGGTTTGTATACTGGCCCATTTACTTTTAGCACTCTTTACATTATTAGTACTTTTTGGTTATCTATGGTTGTGTACAGTCTGTGTGATTTATAGGTTTAAAGGAAATGCCTTCCCTTTTCTCAGGGATATACCTTTTTGGTGTTAGTCACCAGCCCCTGGCCTAAGAAAGGCGGGCTTGGGGTAGTCACGGATCGGGCCCGTGGACGGGTCATGACATTGAATAACTACCACTCAAATTCATCTATTAAAGGCTCCTTTATCTACCAAAATCAAACCACTTATTTCCATTTGTATACTCTTCAATAAATTCTAAATTCTATCTCCTAAATTACCATCCCAATTTATTTATCTCCTCTTCCCAGAAAGGAGGCCTAACTTCTTTATTTTTAAGGAACTTGTTATGAGAATAAGAGATTACATATAAGTATCTAGTAATTCACTATACATTTCAAATATCTTATCATTAAAACATTTATATAATATTATTATACTATCTAATAATAATATATTTGAATCATTATGATTCTATAAAATTTTTATTACTAATATACATATCTATACTTTTACTCATTCATTGGCACAAAATATTCTTATTTGGTCAGTTCACCCAACTACATAAAAGTTATTTTACTGTATTAATCATTTAAATTATACATGTGATGGGCCAGTGGTTAGAAATATATTATATCATAATTCCTAACATTTTTTCCAACAATTACACAGTAAGGAAATACATATCTAACATATTTTGAAGATTATACCTTCAAATGCATCAAATCAACTAAACATCATCTTTATTTAAATCTACACATAGTTCCTTAAACAACATTTTATATTACAAAAAAAAATACGTTATCCTAGGTAAATTAAATAAGTAAAAGGGTGATCTTGAAATCCCTATTAGGGAGTAAGCATGGAAATAAGGAATAAATGTGAGTCATGACACATATCATGATATCATAAAGAGGATAGTCATAAGACTAATGAAATGGCATAGGGAAGTTATTTGATAATATCATAAACATGTATAAAAACATAAAACATTATATTATAATCATAAGTCAGGGGTCACTCCTAATACCAACATTATAAAGTAGAAAATAACCAATGGAGATTAGGTTTAATCTCAAATTCCTTATATAACATCTCATGAGATAAACATATTTTCCCAATCCATTTGAGGGATATATAATTCTATAAAAAACATCACATAAATAAAAATCTTATATGTGCATGCCACATAATTAAAATAAACAATATGTAAATTATAATAATAAACAAACCCATGAGAAAGAAGTGGGATTCATAATTCCAATACAATTCATAACCGAAGACAAAATCAAGAGGATTCCTTAGGGAATAGGTAATTATTTTTATTGTAAATTAATAATTAAAAAAGTTACATAGATCCAAAATATAGAGTTCCAATATATGAAATTCATGAAAATTATCTTTGAGGAGAAATAATAAAAATTTACCACTTGGGTGATGATTTATAAAATAAGTAAAGGATATTTTTAAAGAAGGAAAAACCATATCATTTTATATAAATCATGAGTTAAACCAAGAGGTTTATCCATAATATAATGAGGTTTTTTAGAATATATTATGAGTTTAAAATGTTTTATAGGGGTGGTTCTCGACGCGAGTCAATAAATAGAGAAGTTCCCTTAAACCGTGTTTACATAAAAAAATGGGAATTTCAAAGGGAACTAAAAATATGAAGAAAAAAATCAAATATGAAGTAGATATTTAAAATGTTATATATGTAGTGGAAGTATATAAAAATTAAATAGCTAAAACATAATAAAATTTCATAAAAGGTAGAAAAACAAAGAGAATGTGTAACTGACAATTCATGAAGGAGGCATACAAGATCCCTTACCCCTGATCTAACACTTGAGTGAAAGACTATTTAAATAAAACAAATTCATTTGTCTTAGTATACAAAATAAATTAAAAATAAATAATGTATAAATCATTCATGGGATGGTAAATCAAATTTTCACCATATAAACAAAATCATGGTATATAAAAAGAAACAAATATCAATGAGAAATTTTGAGATGAAAACACTTACATATTTTGAAATTTTTGGTGTAAAACACCATGAATGAAATAAATTTTAATAAAACATTGAATACAAGTAAATATATATTAATAATTACTAAAAATATTAGGGTGATTAGATACACCGATCTAATTAAATTGTGTTTTATACTAAGAAATATGTCTCAATGGGTGAAAATTGACATAAGAAACCTTTACACCTTAAGAAAAATTCTAATAAAAATAACCAAATATTGATATAGAATATGAAATTGAAGTAAAAATATGATAAATTAATAAATTACCTGATATTAAACAACCAATTTCTTGTATATCCACGGAATAATGTAAATTTATTGTATAAAAGAAAATTTATCCCAAGGAAGGAACTTTTATCGAAACCCTTACGACATTGTAAATTTTTGAATAAATAGTATTTTGATACTTGAAAATCATATAATTATATAAATAATTTTAAATAAATCCTATATTATTCCAAAATAAATTCTTTATTAGTATATACAAAAAATAAATAATGAAATTGTGTGTAATATTAAAGTGTGTCTCAATAAAGAGGAACTAATGTTGAATCCTTTCCTCCTGTTAGAAAGAGATCTACACTTCCACTAATATTATGTAATAATTAAATTAAGTTAATTATATATATATCCAAGAATATAATTAATTCATATTTAATTTTATTATTTCAGTATATTTTCTTTTGGTACTTATTTTAAAATAAATTTTTAATTACATCGGTTACTCTATATTTTTCAGTCATTTTTTCTGTAAATCCATATATATGATGTCCATATCCAAACTCATCGTAATTTTTCTTTCATAATATCCAAAAAAAATATTGTTTTACATAAATTATATATATTAAATATATTTTTAAATCCATCCATAATTGGTAGTGATGATAAATGAATCGCATTTCTAGTGGAGGTGATAATTTTCAGATATGAATGATTAATGATTCTATTTCCAAAAAAATGATAAGGAATTAAATTTAATGAAAATTTAAAATTTCAGAATAATATTTTTGTTTTATATATCATATTTATTCATAAATTATATACTTTTGAGTTTCCATGAATATTAAGTGATGAAAAATTAAAGACAACGCTTTGTGGAGGTTGTAGTCTGCAAAATGCACTAAGGATGATTTTGTTTTTCATAGTGGGTGGAGTTAAATAAATAATCATTATTCCATTAATATAATAACATAAAATAATAATAATGATACTAAATTCTTTATATTTTTTTGTATATAATATATTTGTAGGAGGATGGTGAAGGAAAAATACTTACATTGGATACTTGATCTTTCCTTGTAAAACTCATCAGAATTAAATTGATTAGGATACCATAGTGTTCCTAGGGGAATAATAAATAGTAAGTAAATTTTAGGAGATAATTTAATAATAATTTAAATTAAAAATAAAATGGTATTTGTGACCATGGAGGGGTGGAAGCAATCTAATTTTACAAGTAATGAAAAGGGCTCCTTTGATAATACACATTACACTTCCATAATAAAATTACACCATGACTTTGAAAATGTCTCGATAGTATAAGTATAATTATTTTTAGGTGTATTTTGGTCAATAAATACTAAAAAATATATTTACGCTCATTTTTCAAAAACAATATTGGGTTTTCACTATTATGGTTTTATATGTTACTCTTTTATTTGGAACTATATATCCAATTTTTAGAGAAGTTGTTTTATGGTTTTTAAAAATATAACATAACCCATATAATCAAATATTGTTATGATTTAACTAAATTTTACTTTTATTTAATCCATTCCAATTTATAAATATTATAAAATTAATGTCTGAATTAAAACTGGAGATTTGTAGAAAATATTTTTAGTTGAAGAATTGAATTTTTACCGTTATTGATTCTTAATTTATTTAGTATTTATTAAAAATTAAATTAATGTTAATATATTTATTTATGTGTTTATACATCATATAATATTAATTTTTTAATGTAATATATTTTAAATGATTCCATAAAAATTCCATGATATTAATAAAAAAAATCATTGTTTTTTAAAGTATAATTGGTTCACCATAATCATTGTAATTAGAATTAATCCTAATAATTTAAATTTTATACATAAAAATTAAATTTTAAATATGATATAATATGAAAATATTTATCTAAAATAAAATAATTATTTCATCAAATTAATTTTATGTTTAATAAATTAATCTGAGTGCATGTAACGCGTACAACCCCATTTTTAATAAATGTTTATTTTTACCTAAAGATTATGTATATGAAAAAATTTATAAAATTTATTTATTATAATGATTTTAAAAATATTATTGATCATATAATATTTATATTATAGCTAAATTAATTTGTTACCTAATTTTAAACATGTTCAAACTTAATTAAAGTAACTGATGAAAAATATTTTACACAAAATATTACTAAATTTTCAAAAAAAATATTCATGGGTTTCATAAATTGAGAATAGTATTTTTACATTTATAATTTTAATATATAAATATATTTTTTTATCAAAAAAGTTTAAAAAACATTTATTTCATGAAAAGTGATGGTATTAGAAAAATTGGTATTCTTCACTAATCACATAAAAATAAATTATTTTTTTAAAATATAATAAAGTAAAAATATTAAAATATTGATATGATGAATTAAAAAAATGAATTTCATTTTATAAATTTCAAATTTTAAAATTTATATAAATATTGTATGATATAAAGGCATAATCCACAAAACAACCATTTTTATAAAATTTATTTTATCAGTTTATTGTGAGTATATTATTATTTATTGTCAAGAAATATCCATTTTTTGGATTATAAATTATTTTTATGTATATTAAATTCATATATAAAATTTATAAAGGTCTATTTTAATATTTAGATTCATAATATAGAAAATAAAAATTATTAATCATAAAATGAAATTCATATTGATACACACATTTGATTCTAAATATAATAATTACATATTGATGTCATAATAATTTCTAATCAAAACCCCCCTTATAACATCACCATAAGATCTAAGGTAAATATTAATTGTAGTAAAAGTCAAAGGTGGTGGTTCAGCTAACATGGACTTCACGGTGGGCACTACAAGCATAAGATTTTAAATTAATTAATTTCACCCAAGATATAATTACTCAATTTCATCTTGGGTATGGTCCATAGAAAACCCTAGTGAAGCTACATCCCTTCCAACCTCATAAAAATGGGATTTTTAAGGAAGACTCCTACTTCTAGATGTCATTTCATCCAAATATCATTGTTGATATTTTGATATGGTTAAATCAATTTATTCCAACTAATTCAATGTATGTGTTTCAAAAATCATATTTTATATTCAAAATATATAAACGTTTTTTAAGTCTATTATATTTGGTGAATATATAAATTTAATATATTGTTTATTTAAGAATAATATGTAGTGAAATCTTGGTTCATTATAATTAATTCGTAGAAATTAATACATCATGGTAATATATGATATTAATGATTAATATATGTTACTATAAATGTTATAGAAGGGTGAAACTATAATGAAATATCATAATAAATTATTTGACATAATCACATTAAACATGCACAATACGAATCCTATTTTTTAAAAAACTATAAATGTATCGTCAATAAAATGAAAATGTTGATAAATAGATAATTTAAATACTATGATTTCACTACCTTGACTATATAGATAGTTATGAAGTTATTATCAATTAAATAATATTTATATCTCTATAAAAAATCTAGTATTAAATTTTTAAAACTACAAATAGCATATGATGATGATAAAATATAACTAACTAATATATATGTAATAATGAATATATTTGAAATGTATAAAATTTGAGTTAGGTGAATAAGGATCTTAAATATGTGGTATATATATATAAATATATATGTGTGTGTGTGTGTGTGTGTGAAATCATGTTCTTGTAAGTCAGGAGTAATGGTCTTGGTTTCTTTTGAAATCTTCAATTGAAATTGGTATTATCTATGTATAAATTTCCATTCATATAAATTATTTGTTATTTATCATTAAAAACATGAATTTTTCTCTAATATGGTTTTATTTTGTGAATATATGTATTCTTACCATTTCCATCCATTAATTGATTATTCACCCGAAATGATTTTTGTACATTGTTCTATTTTTATCTCTCTTTTTTGGATGATTTTCTTTCTCTTGTATGTATATATTCATTATATTATTTCTTAGATTTCCTTATATATATTTTTATGTTTTTATATAGTTAATTTCAATGGATTTTGGATAATTTAAAATTTATTTAAAGAACTAATTTTATGTCGCACCCATTATTATTTTCTCCCATTATTTTCTTCAGTTTATTTACAAAGTTTATTTTCCATGTTTTCAAGTTTTATTCAATGTAATTACTAATTTGTTTCTAATTTTTTTAATATAAAAAATTTATAATTCATTTATTTTAAATAAGTATTACTAAAATGTAAAGGATACTTCCTATTATTTTATAAATAAATTTATAATGATAATATTAACTATTATTTATCTTTATAAATATATAACAATGTTTATTACGTTTTATAATGTAATTTTAAAATGAATCATCTAATTAATTTATCATAATGAATGATTTTTTAATGTATTATGTGGATTAAAATTAAATCATTTTCATTATAATAGTATTGTTTTGATATGATGTATTTTTGAATGTTTTTATGATCATGTGTCACACATATGTATACTTTTTTATTTATGGCTGGTGAGATTGGAATTATATTACCTCTTAATGCTTTGGGTAAAGATTTATATCTCATTAGATTTTTATATTATTGGAAACCGGTAGTTAGTCTAGTTCATTATATTATAGGACATATATGGTTATGTTGGTATATAATGATATGAATATCTTAGTGGTTAACCATGACATAATATATGATTTATGTTAGTGCCTTATTCCTATGTTATGTGTCCAAGATCATGATTCCTGCTATATGATTCCACATAAATATGTTATACCGAATAATTATGATTTATTCTATACTTCATTGGGTATTATTTTATGTTTATTGTTTCATGGGTATATTATTTTTATTCTGATTATTTTATGAATCTATTAATGATATTTTATGTTAACTGGATTGATGTCACATTTATCGTACCCCTTACTGATCATTTTAGCTCTTCTTTTATTTTGTTTCCATTCCCTATGTAATGGTATAAAATATTTTGATTTATTTGTGTTGGATTTTTTTGTAATGACCCAATGTTTTATCAATGGAAATTACCTTTTTGTAAATATGACATAAAATCCACGAAATCACAACACAATGAACTACTATGTATTATGTGACCACTAAACATAATATTGTCACTTCTGTGATTTGAATTTAAAAAATCTGACATACACGGTTGCAATCGGTAAACTATTTAGAGTTCGATGGAACAAACATAATTTCTTGTGAACAATAACCTACCCATATTAATAGTAACCTACCCTTATGAATAGTAATATGATCCATATGAAGATTAAATCGCCCAAAATAATAGTAGCCTCACTCTTGAATGTATAATTAAAATTTAGGCATCTTATAAGTGATCATATGACCATAGTAAAAGTATTGATATTTCTGAAAGTCGTAATTAATTAATTACAATAAATTAATTAATTTAAAAGAAAAAAAAATCCTTAAATTTTGTTCATAAATTAAAAAATTTATGTGTTTTGGTTTTAAGATAATTTTATAAGACCTTATATAATTTTTCAAAGTATTACAAAATCAGTCATAGTTTTAAAATTTGTAAGTTATGATTTTAATTAAAAAATAAATTAATCATATTTAGATAATGATTTTTGAAACTTGTATTTGATTTTTTGATTATACTTGTTGAAAAATGGTTAGGGTTATTTATTTGGATTTTTTATAATATACTTGAATATTTTTTGAAAAGTAAAATACAATAATTTTCAAATTAAGCTAAAAAATGATTTATAGAGTCATGGATGATGTTCTACTGATATAATTCCAAATGTTTCAAAATCAAATGAACATATTACTATTTTTTCACAAGATTCATTACTATTTCTTGTCTTATTAAAAATTAATAAACTAATGATTAAAATTTTAAGAAAATCCTCCTCCCCTATAGTATAAAAACCACCTACACTCCCCTCTTATCTTCACTCCTCTAAAACCTTGTGCCTTCCCTAAATTCTCCAAAAATCTATCCCAAAGGTCATAACCCATGTCAAAAATATCACGGTCTCCTAAAAAGACCAAATCATCTCCCCTTAAGAGGCTCTCAGGGAAGATTAAATCAATAGGTAAATTCTACTTTTCATTTATTTCATTTTCATTTAATGTTCCTTTATTAACTTTTCTTTCCTAACCTATCCTCATCCAAACGGTATGAAAAATACAGTACCAAAACATTTATGGAATATTTTTATTCTAATTGGATAATTCATTATCATATCTCATTTACCCTCCTTTTATACGAGAGAAATGAAAACATTGTCCGAGATGTGTTAATTTATCACATTCAAGGACGACGGGTTATCAATTTCTATTACCATATTCAATTCTGGTCACTAAACCATTTTTATGGTTGAAATAGACTATTAAATATTCATTTTATCTTATTTTATGTTCTGGAATCCTTTCATAGACATGATTTAAAATAATAATATAGAACAAGTTAATTAGGAGAAAAATCATTAAATTAATCCAAGAATTTATCATTAATGTTTTATATAATGATTCACCTTCACTCCAAATAAACAAATGAATTTTATAACAATTTAATCTTATAGATATTCACTAATTTCATATAACTTCAATTCTGGACAACTATCCTCATTTTACATGATTATCAATTCATAAATATAAGGAAATTGATAATTAAAACCAAGGAAACAAATGCTCTCGAACAATGAAATTGATCCTCATAACCAATCAAAAAGGTCATGAATGAAATTAGAAAGGTTATACAAAACATTTTACATATATATTAGGTTCTTTAATTAGTAATTAATGAACCTAATATTATTATTCATTTCATTAATATCAAGTGGATAACACCATCGAACTTAAGGTAAGAGATCCTCTTTATTTCACTTTTATTAAAGAATGTACTCTATGTTATGCCCTTTTCTATGTATTTCCTAATGATGGGGTATGATTTTGCACCTCCACCATAATGATATCATGATTAATTTGTGACGATAAACCCCTCTATCTCTCATTAATCCCTCTTAATTACACCTGATAAAATGCTGATAATCCATAAGGGGTTCTACCCTAACATCCTTTGTTCCATGGGGTTTCCTTATCTTCCTTTTAAAAAATGAAGTTATCTTATCTTTTTATGTTCATATTATAAATTACGTTTACATTTATCAAATTCATTTATCAGTACCCTTTGATCATTCTCTTTCTGGGATATACATGTTTATAAGTGATTCCCTCCTCAATACTTCCCGATAAGCAAACTTGTTTTGGGGGAACTTCCCAAATTCTTACCCGATTTCAAGTGCACTAAATCTGCTATTTTTAGTCACCATTGCCATAATAAGATCAGTATTTTTTTTTATTAAAAAATTCTTGGTTCACTTATGGTTTTATATAAATGATTTTTATTCCTTTTCCATTTTTAAGGATCTATAGTATTTTCCTTAAAACCGTAAAAAAAATGTTTTAATGCTAATACTTTTCTTACATGTATCCACTTATACTTGACATAACATGCCATGATACATTCCTATTTTTACTTATGAATTTCCATGTATATTTTAGTTCCTTTCTCTTAGTGAAACTTTTATGATACACCCATTTGTTATTCATTATGACCTGATTATGGTTCCCAATTCTTTCCAGGGTAACCCTTATGTTTATGTAAGATTAATTGTGTATGATTCTTTATGTGGAAAACATATTAATGGAAAGTTAAGATCTTTATGCCTAGATATCACTCAAATTCATTGGTTAAGGTTGAGTCTCACGAGATGTTATGTCTGACGGTCTTGGTGGTTAGCCTTGGCTTGTGCAACCATGTGAGATGGTCTTGGCAATTAGCCTTGTCTTGTACTACTATGTTCAATGGTCTTGGAGGTTAGCCTTGACTCATGATAAACTCATGTTTTATGTTCATTATACATTACTATGAGTCCATGTTTATGTGATTCCATGTTTATATGTTATTATTCTATATGTTACATGACTTTTTAAATTATCATGCCAAGCCTTTTATACGATGTGATAATGCTTTGTTCATATATTCATTCCCTTACTGGGATATTTAGCTCATCCCATTGTTCATGTTTTCCCTAGGGTACCCTATGTAGATTTTTTAGAAAAATGTAAGTTTGGATATCAATTTTAAGATTAAAAAAAATTATTTAGTTCCGTGTTTTATGTTTTATGCACATAGTCTTCAAATACACTAGACATTACGATCCTTGAATTGTAATTTCATGTTTAATTATGCTTAAAAGAATGTAATTTTATATGTAAAAGTCTAGGGTCACAATAATTGTCATCATAGGATGTTCAAGTCATTTTTTGATATTAGGAATAGAGCACTTTAGTAAGAACCTTAAGGATGAGACTAAGTATTAGAAAAAATACCAATATTTTGGAAATTATAGAGTAAGTGGTTTATCAAGAAAATGAATCCTTTTCTAGATACAAACAGGTCAAGGTGGCTCTGGCACAGATGTATCTATGGGTAAAACCCAAAAACACTAATTTGAGCTGGACTCAAATGAGAACTGGTGCATGAAAATGGGCCTTAAAACACTCTTAGATAGACACTCCCAGGGGATATGCATTGGTAAATTTGTGAACTAGGTACAAACCATTATTAAAGTAAGAAAAAACACCAATATTAATATAAGTTAATAAATAGATCAAGGATAACCTGGATTGAAACATTGGTAATCACAAGTAAGGATATACTTCTCCTTTACATGTTTATCCTCTTGTGTTCAAATTTTCTTTTTTATGCTCAATAGCTAAGTATTCAATCCCTATAATTGTATGCTCTTTTTATTAGTTAATGGAGGTAAATAGAGGAATATGTTCCAGTAATCAATGTTAAATGGAATGTGAATATTTTATTAATGATATGCCTGATATGATGGGAACAATTTCTCAAAACTTTATAAAAACACTTTCTCATCTAGCTCAAGTTATGAATAATAACATGAATCATGTGGAACACCCTCATCCTCTAAGGAAAGAGAATGTTTCCATATAATCCTTCATGAAGGAAAGTCCTACCATGTTTAGTGGGTCTTATGATCCCCTCCTCACAAAATAGTGGATTAACTCCATTGAAAATATATTTTTTTCCTCCAGTGCTCAGAAGAAGAGAAAGTCATATTGGCGGTCTATTGTTTTGATTGAGAAGCTGATCAGTGGTGGGAACTGATCAATAATATGAATCCCCATGAGGAAATTGATTCCATGGATTGGGAGGAATTCAAGAGATTTTTTTAATAAATATTTTCCTTGAAACCTCCATCTCAAGATAGAAAAAGAGTTCCTCTGACTCAAGTAGAAGGACGATGAGTCCATCAGGGCATATGAAATAAAATTCACAAGTCTTTGAAGGTATGCCTATTTATTTATCTTGAACATATAAATCAAGGTGGATAACGTCTTTAGAAAAATAAAGTTGAGTTTATGAAAATATTTGGATATTGGATACTTTAAAATTTATGAGCAGATTGTTCGTTGTTCCCTCAAGGTTGAAATGGAGATCGGAGACTCTCAGTGGTATTGTGGGCCCGATGACAATAAGAGGAAAATAGAATCTAATGTGGGTGGTCTCACAAATAAATTCCATTATAGAAAGAAGCTTGATCATCCCACGTGTAAAAATTGGGGGAATAAGTATCCTAGGAACTATTTAAATGGAACCAGGAATTGCTTCAAATGTATAAAGTTGGGACATCTATTTAAAAGTTATCAATGGGATATAAAGAATCTTGAAAATGTGGAAGAAGAAAAGAAGGTTTATATCGACATTCAACCTATAGTGTAGTGTTGAAACTTCAAGGAGCATGGGAATTATGAGAAAATTTCTATAAGTTGAGGTTTGTTGGAGGAAATCAAAAAAACCTCAAAGGAAACAAGGAAGGGCTTATTCTATCACTACTGTTGAGGTGGATTCAGACAATGATGTGGTGACAAGTATGCTATTTATTTATTCAAAAATAGTGAATGTACTATTTGATTATGGTTTTATGCATTCTTTCATATCTTGCAAGTTTAGTAGAACTATTCAAACCCCACCTCAAAATTTAGAGGATATGTTATCTATGAGAACATTGAATGGTAAAATTATTGCATCAATGGTTTATAACTCCTCCCATGAAATATTTTGTGGACTAAACCTCCCATAAATTCTTTTTATACTTCCTTTAGAGAAGTTTGATGTTATCTTGGGCATGGATTTATTATCTTTATACAAATCCAACATCAACTATCAGAAAAGGGAGATCACTATTCACATCCTGAAGCATCCTCCAATTATATATAAGTGTAAGGAGGAAGACGAATCACCTCTAGAATCATTATATCAAGTGCAGATATTAATTACTTATGAGAAATAATTTATATCTCAAATGATTGAGGCAAAGGAGATAATCTCATTTGAAGATATTCCCATTGTGAGGGATTACACTGATGTATTTCCTGAAGAGTTGAATAGTCTTCCTCCTAATCAATAGGTTGAGTTCTCAATTGAACTTATTCTAGGATCTCGACCTATATCAAATACACCTTATATAATGTCCACCATATAATTAGAAGAGCTGAAGAATTAGTTACATAATAATATGGAGAAGGGTTTTATATGCCCAAGTGCTTCACGTTGGGGAGATCCAGTCCTCTAAATCAAGAAGAAGGATGGATAAATTCACCTCTACATTAATTATCGTGAACTAAATAAAATAAAAATAAAGAACATGTATCCCTTGTCATGGATAGATGACTTGTTCGATCAGCTTAGTGGGCCCAGTTATTTCTCTAAGGTGGACCTTTGTTTGGGATATCACCAATTAAAGGTGGGTAAAGAAGATATTCTCCATACTACCTTTTGAATGAGGTATGGACACTATATGTTTATAGTGATTCCCTTTAGACTCACTAATGCTCCATAAATTTTAATTTATTTAATGAATATAGTCTTTAGAGATTACCTCGACAAATGTTTGGTAGTCTTTCTTTCTTAAATTATAATATAATCCAAGTGAAAGGAGGAACACAAGGACCATTTGAATAATGTGACAAAGACATTGCAAAGGGAGAATATGTATTCAAAGTATAGTAAATGTGAGTTCTGGATGGAGGAAGTACCATTCTTGGGGAATGTTAACACCAGCAAAGGGATATTTGTGGACCCTTCTAAAACAAAGGCAATTGAAGAGTCTCCTATGACAAAATCTATCATGGAGATCCGAATATTTATGGGTATAGCTAGGTATAATCAATGATTTGTGAAGAACTTATCAATATTTTCAAACCCAATGACCAACCTGGCATGGAAGGGAGTGATATTTTTTTGGAATCAAGAATGTGGAGACTGCTTTAGGAGTTGAAAAGTAGGCTTATCACTGCGCCAATACACACACTCCCAATAAGTGTATAACTCTTTGTGGGGTATAGTGATGCTTCAAAAAAGGTTTTAGGCTATGTAATGATGAAAAACAATAAATTGATACCCTAAACCTGAAGGAATATCATAATCCATGAGTAAAACTATCCTACACATGATCTGGAGTTGGCATATGTGATGTTTGCATTAAAAATCTAGCAGCATTATCTCTATGGGGAGAAGTGTGAGATAAATACTAATCATTAGAGTCTCAAATATATATTAACACCAAAAAGATCTTAATATGTTCCCCGAATATGGATAGAGCTCATAAAAGATTACAACTGCTCAATTTACTACCATCCCGGTAAGGAAAATAAGGTTGTGGAAGCTCTGAGTAGAAAGGATTCTGTATATTTATCAATGATGAGAATTGAAAAGGATTTGATATTATTAGATTTGAAAAGGATAGACATGGGAATAATTAGGGTATTAACATCATCAATCCTTTCTCAAATTATTTCTCAACCATACCTTATGGAGAATATAAATAATTCTCAAAGAAAAGATGGGGAAATTTAGAAAAGGGTGGAATCTATTAGAAATGGTAAATACTTTGAGTTTGTGATTGATGAGGAATGAGTTTTAAGATTTGGGTCAGGATTATGTGTACCATCCAATCTAGAGATAAAGAATTAGCTTTTAAATGAAGCACATATCACAACCTTCTCTATTCACCCATGGTTCCCAAAGATGTATCAAGATCTCCGAGAGAACTTTTGGTGGGACAATATGAAGAAGGTTATTGTAGAGTATACATCCAAGTGCCTAGTATGTCAACAAGTGAAGGCTAAAAGACATAAGTATAATGGGATGAAGAAACCACTACCCCTACTAACATGGAAGTGGGAGAAGATTACCATGGACTTTGTCATTGGATTCCAAAGACATCCAGACAAAACAATGAAATATGGGTTATTGTGGATCATCTTACAAAGATAGATCAAATTATCGTGATTCAAGAGGACTTCTCATTGGATCAACTTGCACAGATATATATCAAATAAGTGGTAAGGATTCATGGAGTACCACTATCTATTATATTCTATAGAGATCTGAGATTCACCTCGAAGTTGTAGAAAAGTCTCCAACATGCTCTAAGTACCGAACTGAACTTTAGTATGACCTATCATCCTCAAACTGATGGCCAATATGAGAGAAATATTCAGACACTAGAATATATGTTGAGAGCATGTTCTATAAACTTAAAAGGAGGATGGGGCCAACATTTCCTACTGGTAAAATTATCCTACAAAAATAGTTTCCACTTGAGCATCTGGATGGCAGAACACAAATCCCTTTATGCGAAAATGTGAAGAACAGTAGCGTGTTGGGTTGAAGTCTCTGAGATTAAGCTGCAAGAACAATAAATGGTTGAAGAAATGGTTGAGAAGGTGAAAACCATTCAACAACACATCAAGGTAGACCAATATCGACAAAAGAGTTATGAAGATAATCTTCAATGATACCTTGAGTTTAGAGTTGGAGACATGGTATTTCTATACATATCTATATGGAATAAGGTCGTGAGGTTTGAGAAGAAAAGAAAGCTAGGTCCCAAGTACATCGTCCACTTCGAGATTCTTGATCTTTTTAGGGTTGTGTCCTATAGACTAGAACTTCCACCTACTAAGTAAAAAGTATAGGATGTCTTTATTGTATCCCTCTTCAGGAAGTACATACCATACCCTTCACATGTACTCTCTTCAGAGGTGGTACAACTGGAGAATGATCTTTATTACGAGAAACTAGTGAATATCTTGGATCATAGGGATAAAGTTATACATAACAAGTCTACTCTTTTGGTCAAATTACTATAGAGGAACCATAAATACGAAGAGGAGACATGGGAGCTGGAGGAGGTAATGAAAAAAATGTAATCTCACATGTTTATGGCTTACAATGTAAAATGAAATTTCAGGGGTGAAATTTCATAAAGGGGAATAATGTAATGACTCGATATTTTATCAATCAAAATTCCATTTTTAAAATTATGTCATATAATCACATGAAATAAAAAAACAATGAAATAAAAGTAAAATGTTACCTTTAAATATAATATTGTCACTTTTGTTATTTGAATTTCGAAAATCTAACATAAACGGTTGTGATTAGTAACCTAATTGGAGCCTGATGGAACAAAATTAATTTTTGGTGAATTGTAACCTACTATTAGGAACTGTAACCTACCCTTATTAATTGTAATATGAAATTTATGAATATTAAATCATCTAATGGAAAATTAACCTAAACCTTGAATGTATAAATAAAATTTAGGCATCTTATAAGTGATAATATGACCATAGTGAAAGTATTGGTATTTTTTAAAGTCATAAATAAATAATTAAAATTAATAAATTAATTTAAAAAAAACTATATTTTCCCAAAAATGAAGTCATAGATTAAAAACTTTATGAATTATGGTTTTAAGATAATTTAATAAGACCTTATATAATTTTTGAAAGCATTATAAAATCAGTCATAGCTTTAAAATCTGTAAACTGTGATTTTAGCTAAAAATTAAATTAATCATATTTAGAAAATTAATTTTGAAAAATGGATTTCATTTTTTTTATTCTACATTTCAAAAAATGGTTACGGTGAATTTTTGGTATTTTTCTAAAATACTTGAATTTTTATGAATAGTAAAATACAATAATTTGCAAATTAAGTTAAATACTTGATTTATAGAGTCATGGAAGATGTTTTGCTGATATAAGACTAATTTTTTCGAACTATAATGCATATATTACTATTTGTGTCACAATAATCATTATTATTGATTTTCTTATGGGGAAATAATAAACTAATTATTAAATTTTAAGAAAATCTTCCTCCTATCCACTATACAACCCACCAACACTCCCCTCTTCTCTTCACGCATCTCAAGACATGTGCCTTACCAAAATTCTACCCAAATATCTCCCCAAGATCCTCCCCCATATCTAAAAGATCTTGGTCTCCTCAAAAGACCAAATCCTCTCCCCATAAAAGGATCTCAAGGAAGACTAAATCAAGAGGTAAATTCCACTTTTCTTTTATTTCATTTTCTTTCCATATTCCTTTAATCTCTTTTCTTTCCTAACCTATCCTCACCAAAATTGTATGACAACTCCAGTACCATAAATGTACTATAATTTTGTTAATCTAATGGTATAATTCATTGTCATATCTCATTTCCCCTCCTTTTATAGGAAATAAATGAAAACATTGTCCGAGATGTGTTAATGTATCGCGTTCAAGGACAACAGGTTATCAATTTCTATTACCATATTTAATTCTAGTCATGAAAAAAAAAATATTTTTGAACCAAAAAATTAAATTTGTAGTTTATATTATTTGATTTTTTGAAATCGTTTTTCACACATGATGTAAAATAATAATATAGAACAAGTTAATAATCTGAAAAATCCCCAAATTAACCCAAGAGTTTATCATTAAGGATTTATATAATGATTCACCTTCCCTAGAAATAAAAAAATGAATTTTATAAACATATAATCTTCTGTATGTTCATTAATTTCATATAACTTCAATTCTGGACAACCATCCTCATTTTACATGATTATCCTTTCATGAATATAAGTAAACTGGTCATTAAAACCAAGGAAAGAAATGCTCTCGAAGAATGAAATTGAACATCCTAACCAATCAAAAAGGTCATGAATGAACATAAAAAGGTTATACTAAATCTTTTAAATATGTAATAGTTTCTGTAATTATTAATTACTGAACCAAATTTTATTATTCGGTTCATTAATATCAAGTGAAGAACACCATCAGACTTAAGGTAAGGGTTCCTCTCCATTACACATTTATTCAAGAATGCCAAATATGTTATTCACTTTCATTTATAATCCCTAATGATGGGGTATGATTATTAAACTCTCCCACACTTACCTCATGATTTATAAGTGATGATATACCCCTTTCTCTCTCATTAAACCCCCTTAAGTACCCCTAATACCATGCTGATAATTCGTAAGGGATTATACCCGAACCTCCATTGTTCCTTAGGGTTTCCTCATCTTCCATTTACCAAAATGAAGTTATCTTATCATTTTATGTGAATATTCTAAAAAAAATTCATGTACAAAATTAATTTATCAATACCCTTTCATCATTCACTTTCAGGTATATACTTGTTTTTAAGTGATTCCCTCCTCAATACTTCCTGATAAGCAAACTTGTTTTGAGGGAACTTCCTGAATTTTTACCTAATTTCAAGTTCACTCTATCTTCAGTTTAAAGATACCACTACATTTATAAATTCATTATTTTTTGTTATTAAAACCTTCTTGGTTCACTTCAGGTTTTATATAAAGGATTTTTTTCCCTTTTCCATTTTTGAAGGTTCTATAGTATTTTCCTTAAAAATGCACAAAATTGTTTTAATGGTAATACTTTTCTGGCATGTTTCCACTTATACATGAAATCAATTACTATGATATATTCCTATTTTCCCTTATTAATGTCCAGTTATATTTTACTTCCATTATTTTATGGACACTTTTATTATACACTCATTTGTTATTCTTTATGACACGGTTATGATACCCAATTCTTTCCATGGGTAACCCTTATGTTTATGTAATATTGGCTATGTATGATTCCTTATATGAAAAAAATATTCATGAAAAGTTAAGATGGGTGAAACCAAATAGTACTCCAATGAATTGGGTAAATTTGAGCCTCAAGAGATGTTATGTGTGACAGTCTTGGTGGTTAGCCTTGGCTTGTACTACCATGTGTGACGGTTTTAGCGTTTAGTCTTGCCTTGTGATACCATGTTCAATGGTCTTGGAAGTTAGACGTGAATAATTATAAAGTCATGTTTTATGCTTCAACCACATTACCATGACTCCATGTTTATTTGATTCCATTTTTATATGTTACGATTCCATATGTTACATGTCTTTTTATGTCCTCATCTAATTCCTTTTATCTGATGTGTTAATGCTTTGTTTTTATGGTTATTCTCTTACTGGGATATTTAGCTCATCAATTTGTTCATGTGTTCCCCAGGGTACCATATGAATATTTTTGTGCACAATGGAAGTTAGGATCTCAATTTTAATATTAAATAAATAAATCATTTATTTTGTTCCATGTTTTATATTTTATGTTTTATGTACCTAGTCTTCAAAGGCACTAGACTTTATGATCCTTTCCTGGTAATTTGATGTTTAATTGTGATTAAAATCATTTAATCTTATATGTAAAAGGATGGGGTCAAAATATTTTTTTCCCTAGATCCAACTTCTTTGGGGTTTCAATTAACATTATATTCATGGTCCTGAATTTTAATAAATATCTTATCACTTGATGAATTTTCTTCTACATAATATCAATTTCACAATGTCTTTAAAAAATTTATAAAATAAAAATATCATTTTAGTACCCTTCTATGATGGTAAATTTTAAATGATATTCCAGTATTCTAAAATACATGTTCTATGGCCAGATGAAATCATCTAAATAGACCTGGATGATACGGGCTATCATGTACAAGGGCTCGTAAGACAATGAGTCTTGTTCTCCTTAAGTACACATTTGGTAATCTTCAAGATATTTCATTATGATAATAGATCCACCCTTAAAATTTTCATATGATAAATGTGTCATTAGATACTACTTTTTTTGGTAGTGTGTATTGGCCCTTATATATTTTATTGTCATTAATTCCAGTCATGGGTTACATGCTATGATATATAAATGAAAACCATAACATCATATTATCATGCTAAGGTATAATATGTTGTGTGTGTCATGAGTGAAATGGGATTAAATAATAATTCAAGAAAGTATTTTTCCCTTCTGAGTTAATTGAAGTAGATATCTTTGGACCTTTGATTGAAATGAAATTATATCATTAATTCCATTATCGTATAATTTTTATTTATGAGTTCAATTTAGGTTAGTCAAAGAAACTTATCAGTCATATAGAATGTTGTGACTAGTTATGCAACCTTATGGGTGAGATATTAAGAAAAAGTGATTATATTATATGGTAAGATCCAGTTAGAGGTTTTTATCATCGAGACATTGAAATATTTCTCTATAAGTTCCTTAACAAATTACCAAACACTGATCTTTTGACCAGTTAGCCTAATGGAACTAAGAATGTTTCATAGAGGCTCATAAACCAATTTTATCTATTACTTCAATGAAATTATATTTAAATTTAATCTTAATATAAACATTATTTTTCAATTTAATGAAATATTATTTATCCCATTTCTGTTGATCACACATTGGCCTGTATGTAAAATATATTTTTTATTTATTTTCCAAAAATAATAATTAGTTTATATTTATTTATTTATTTATTTAAATATTTAATAATCAAGATTTGATAAAAAAATAGAGTTTTTATGGAAAAATATAATGGTTTTTAGGTAATTATATAATTAATATCATTTTGAAAATATTAATTAATTAATTTTTGAAATAATATTAAAATTATTTATGGGTTTTGTACCTATTGAGGAATTAATAATATGACTATTATTTGATGTGGGGATCTTTATGTATTAATATATAGTTTATTGGTTTAATTTTAACATCCCACTCTCTTACCTATATATATATTCAGGATTATATCATTTCTAGGGTAACTTTACTTTTTAGAAAAAAATCATCTCAAGACAATTCTCTCGACCATAGAGAGAACATTCTCGTGAACTCTCTATATAATGGAGAGTATTGATCCTCCTCCTACCTCTAAATACCTATGAGAAATATATTGATCCCTTAGGGTCTATAAGGAATTCATGTTATGATCAGTAGGAAAAATGAAAGATGATTTGTCTTCGACGCTATCCTATAAAGATATACACAATATATTAATAGGTTTAGGGTACATGTATGGATACTAATAGAGGTATTATATAATTAAATAATTCAATTAAATGATTAATATTTTATTGGGAATGATCATTTATCAAACAATCCATTGTTGTTGATCATCTATTTTTTAGGTGAAATCCAAAGGAAACTAATGATAAAACTTTGTTTGGAATGGGTGTAACTTATTTCAGTATATTGTGGAACCATCATGTGGTACTATATTGTTGGTATAAAAAAACTCATGAAAATTATCTCAAAAATAGATATAGTATTCTCTAGAACACTCTAAATAATGGAGATCTGTGATCCATATCCAACCTCTCAATACCTACTAGAAATAGATCGAACCCTTATGGTATATAATGAATTGTTGTCGTGATCAATAGGAAAAATGAAAGTTGGCTGGTCTTTGACACTATATTTTAAAGATCTATCCAATATATACATAGGATTATGGTTAATGTGTGGATACAACTTGATCATTTATACACTTCAATCCTTCAGTTAAATGATTATTAATGATTTAGAAATATCATTAATTTAGGAATCCATTGTTGTTGATCATATAGATATGAGGTAAAATCCAAACAAATCTTACGATAAACCTTTTTTGGGAATGCTTCTAACTTCTACCACTATTTTTTGGAACCTTTATGTGGTACTTGAGTGCTAAAATTCTAATTTATAATTTTTTATTAGTCATTGATTAATATTAAAACTTGATGTTATTTTCCATTTCAATTTTGGTTATTTTGGGAATGTAAATGTTTATATGATTTATTATATCACATTAATATGACTAAGAATAGGCTAAAACAAGATAAATATAGACTAGAGAAATCATAATATGGTATTAGATATTCTAGATGGATAATACATATATATGGTGTTTAACAAAAATGTAAACACATTTTACCTTTCATCATTGTATAAAAATGTGTTGAGAAATTCAACAAACATCATGTAAGAGAATAATGCATGATGTCATTACACTCCATGTATTGACCAAGATATTTGGCACAAATCCTAATGGGTTACACAATATGTAGTTGGTGTACATGTTGTGTAATAAAATGTATTAACTAAAAACTGATAATTTTGATACAATTGTGATTATATGGCATCTTAATAGTTTACACATTTTGTACCACATAAATGATCACATAGGAAATATAATGAGTCCCTAGGTGGGTGATGGAAATTTCCAAAGAAAAGAATACATAACCTATAGCTAGTTGTGATATCTATGTAACCCTTACCCATTTATATACATTACTTTCTGAGTGAGGTTATATAATATGAAAAATATATAAATGGACCATAAATTAATTGCAGTATTAAATAATACTAAATGGAATTTAAATTAAGTACATTCCATGTGATAGAGTTTTCAAAGTTATAAATGCATAATTAATTTTTTTTTATTTTATAACCACAAGCTTTTTATTTTCCTTGTACATGTTGTGTACTTTATGCAAATTAGTAGTGATACACACTACATATATAAAAGGCATGTCATGTTATATCAATTCTGAGATGATATCTTTTCTTGACCCAACGAACTACACCCTGGTGAATGTTATGAAATAAAATGTATGCCACATTCCATATAATTATATAGTACATAACACATACTATATAGAATACTACATAGTTTAGAGGGTAACCAGCTGTTTTACCTCTAATGGATGCAATGCACATAATTAATTTTAAACTAAATTAAATTACTTAATTTATTTAGTATTATAGATGATGGGTTTATCTATGATCTTTTGGATAGAAAATTAAGATAAATGAATTAAATAATTAATATAAATTATAATTTCTTAATTTTAGTGATTTATTTTAACAAATAATGAACAGAAATAAATTATATAATGTTTACAAAATGTGTGTTCATTACATACATGGATAATTATGATCGTGACTTACCAATTTATGTGTTGTGTTTCTATTTAACTTAGTATTTATTTCATTGTTTTTTAATGTGATAATAGTATTGTTAAATTATTTATGATGTCTTGTGATCCATCACTCCCACTTTTATTATATAGGACCTTTGTTTATAATGATTATTTTATATGACCCCATACACTATTTAACCTCACTTGTGTGTGAGTAAATACATGTAGATGACATAGCTACATGGAGAAGAGGTAGTTAAAAATACAATATGATGTGAAACCAACTAATATGATGCATTAGATCTAGGAGGAAATTTTGTAACTCATACCAAGATTGGTTCAATGAGTTATTCCCCTAGGTTAATGGGTTATCATATAATATGGCTAATAAAAACCCATTAGAAACGATCCTTATCACACCAAAGGTATTTAATTTATTTATATATATTGTATTTTTATTTTTTTATTGGATTCTTTGTTATTATCACTTAAAATATATAAACTAATAAGAATGTGAAATGGAATAAATTAAATTGATGATGTGTAAATAGTTTTATTTAGACATGGTTAGTTTTTTTATGTAGTGTCCACATATTATTATTAATCATGTAAAAGATAAAATAATATATATTTACACATAAAATTAAAATTATTAATTGAAATATTATGCCCCATATTCCTCACTCTAATTTATTTAAAAGGAAAAAATTGACCTAAGTGTTGGTTTTCCATCATCAGAATTAATTAATTAATTGAGATGTTTTAATGATTTTTTATGGATGAATTATCCATGTGATAATATTGAAGTGTGACCTTTACTAGAACTAATATTACATAGAGTCATGTATTGTATAAATATGAGTCCATGATTTATGAATCATGAATTCTGCTTAGTAGATAAAGGGGATTTTATTAAGGAAATTGGAATGCATGCCTACCTAAATACCTTCAAGTAATGAAAAATATCCTCATCCAGGTTATGAGAAGGGAAATATGAATCCTTCCCAAAAGAATGTCCCTGAAAAATGAAATTTCAAGTCTAATATTGAGGTATATTGGGAATTGATAAAATATTAAGAGACTAATAAGATAATAATATTATAACACCTCATATATTTTATTAATCAAGATAATGTATTAAAAAAAATTTGAAAATTCAATTTAACATGAACGTAATATTATTATTGTTATTCATATTAGTGAAAGATAATTTCTTGAAAAATAGTAACTTCAAAGTGTTTTATAGGTGATTGTACATTGTATTACACTAAGATATTAATTCTTGTGTGCTGAATTCCATTGTTACTGATGAGACTTCTAATGAGGTAAATGTGGAAGAGATATTTGTCTACTTAAGACACCTAGATGATGTATTATATTACTAGTGTTTTATATTTTCATCGTGACTAGTGACCTATAGAAGATACATAAAATCTTGGATACATACACAATGAGTTCTTTCCTCCTTGATCATTATTAGGTGAATCTATGATAGGAGTGGTATGATATCTCCAGGGAACATTTTATGTTCATTCCTAGATAAGTTTCACTGTTTATTTTTTATTTAGTCATGTTTATTGTATATATTGAGTGACTAGACAATATACGTCTTAAAATAGCACACAAAAATAACATACATGCAATAATTCCAAAGATATTCTCAAATTTCAATACGAATTTTCATTTTAACAACATTGATAACATTATCTCATATGTATTTACTTAGATTAACCCAATGGATATGGATAGGAGGCATGAATAACTTTCATTCCTTATATTTAATTGTAGTAGGTGAAAATAAAAGATCCCCGTGACTTTTTTTTATATCTAATGATCCTACAGAACTCCTGGTAAATAGAAATATGATCTATAGGGAGACTACGGAATAAGATGTAGAATTTTTTTCATGTTTTAGGAAGGGACACTAGAATAAGTACTATACCTATTTAAAGAAGAATAGGGAATCTTCAACTATATTTTTTATCAAATGTAACCACTCTGTTTACAAAATATGTGTATTATATATAGCTTGTGAAGTTCACATTTTTATCCAAATATAATAACCAATTATAGTTTTGAAGGTTTCTCTAGGTGAGGTTGATCTTAAATCCTCCAATGAAGAATGATTGGTTTCATTGTATATTGGAGACTACCCCATTATTTTCAAATGAGATTGATTCCAATTTTTATGAATTTTTATTACATAACTAGTGTTACTATAAAAATTATATCAATTTACAAATTAGATATGGATTGATTATTATTCATGTTTGGGAATAAATTATACTACTTATACAATGATATAATTTGTTATAGTATGTCACAATTTAATAATAGTGTTTGTATACTACAATAATAAAAATCAATATTAGAAATTTACCATCAATATAGTTCACATGAATCATAAGACACCATATTTTGGAATCACCAACATAGTCTTTTAAATGAGAATCCCTTCAAAAATATCTATCAATATTTTTATATTAATTATTTCAATCTAAAACCACTGGATAGATGTCATGATTGTTTATAAGTAATGATAGAAAAATATTTATTTAGAAGAGAGTGTGAAAAGATTAAGAGTTTATTAAATTTTTATACATATATCTATGAATACCTTTAGTAGTTGAATCCAAATATGGATACTCATACTTCTTAAATTTTATCGATTACTTGAGCAGATATGGCTATGTGTAATTATGAGGAATAATTCTTAATAATTTCGAAAGTTTATGGATTTCAAGAGTGATGTTATGAATCATAAAGGAATAGATAAAAAATAACATCAATCGTATAGAGGTAGAGAATATCTTGACCAATATTTCACCAAATACCTACATGATTTTGGGATTACATCATAACTCACTCTTCTATATACTCTAAAATGGAATATATTTAGGGAAAGGGGGAACCATAACTTTTTAGAGATGGTTTGATCAATGATTATTCATAAACATCTTCGATTATAATTTTGGGGAAGGGTATTATAAACTATGGAATATACATTAAAAATTTACAATTAATAGGAAAATTGGTATTCTATATGAAAATTTATGTAAAACAAATTCTTCTTTTCAAACATAAGTGTGTTGGGTTGAGTTGTTTTTTAAGGACTCTCCCAGAAGAAAAATTATACTATGAGGATGAATTTGAATATTTATAGAATAAATCAATGAAAAATGTGATATTATATCTATGAACCCAATGAAAAAATGGTAATTGTGGCCATCAATTCACTTTTCCTTGGGAGGATCACATCTTCAGAATAGATAGTGGGAGAAAGATCGACATCGATGAAGTTGATCCTCAATATACACTATATTTAACACATGAACAAATGAAAAAAGGCCCCAAGGAATATGATGTTCTAGAGGCACTGAAAACTGTAAGAGAACCATAGAATATTGATAACTAGGTAGATATGGTTTTTTGGATGCCAAGGATGGTGAATCATTATTACATGATAATAATAAACCTGTATCCTTTAAAGAAGAATTAAATGTCATAGAACTTTCTAGATAGAAATAAGATATTAATTTTGATATGGATTCCAAATACTATAACCAAGTTTATTTTTATATATATCCACCATTTTATGTAAGTAATATAAGAAAAATGGGTATTAAATAAGAAATTGTTCATGGAAGGAAATTTTAATACCTAAAAGCTTGACTAGTAGAAAATGGGTTTGAATAATTTCAACTATTAGACTATAAAAAACATTTTCTAAAGATTATATTCTAATATAAACTATAATTATTCTATTTATATTATCATACAATTAGTATAGGATTTGAAAAATGGATTTCAAAATAATTTTCCTTAACAAGAACCTTATAAATGATATAAATATGACATAACCCAAAGGTATTATGACTCCACAAGATTTCAATACGATATGAAAGTTATATAGATTCATTTTTTGATAGATGAAAGAATATATATCTATTAAAATTTACTTTTATGAAACAATAAAAGGATTTAGTTTCATGAATAATGAAAGTGATCCCAATGACAATAAGTCATTTAAGGTGTGAAGACTTTTTTCATGTATTATATTTTTTAGGAAATATTACTAGTTATAAATGAGAAACTAGTCATACATTCTATTAACACATGGATAAACTAGTGCTTCTCCAAGAAGGACCATGGAGAAGTATCCTACCATTAGGGATTAAGATCATTCATGATAAATAATAAAGGATTCTTGGACAAAGACAAGGTACATATATTCAAAATTTAATAAAAAAAACTTTGTATAGAATAACCCAATAGGGGATTTTTTACAGTCATTCATTGAATATATATATCCAAGAAAATGTTTCCTCACATGCAATAATATAGAATGGGAATCAGTTGGATTCCTTATGCATCTATGATATGATCATTCATGTATGAGATTTAAGTATTAGGATTGATGTAGGGTATGGATTAAGAAATTTGGAAATATATAAAATAAACCATTTTTTAATTTTTCCTTTTCAAATTAATTGTATAATATTTGTTTTAATGAAACTAAATAAGCAGTGCGTTGTTGCACCCCAAACTACACTCCCAGTTCTATTTCAAAAAAACAAAATTTGCATACTAGATTTAATACCTACTATAGATTCAAAAACCATAACTATCCCATTATTACATGACACTGAGAGAATATTACACTACATACTTTTCTAAGACCTTTTAGGATTAGAGATTTAGATAAATGGTAAAATAAAAAAAATTAAAACCCATGTATCTCTCTACTAAATGAAATTTTTCCCACACTGTAAGAAAATACTTAATTTTTAATAAGTCATAAAAGTATCCCAAATATTATCTACATAGGCTATCCTATTAGACATAAAATTTATAATACTATTCTCCCTAACTTGGAGAAATTTAAACAAAATAAGGGATTATATCAAGTTCTAAATGGAAAATACACAACTGAGGAAATCATGGAATAAAAATGGAATGTATATTATAGATGGAATAAGTAATCATTATAATGAATTAATAAAATAAAACTGAGAGCATAATATATCCATGGATAGGAATTAAAATAAATTGATCATATGGATGAAAAATGAATTTTTTGGTGATAGAATGCATAATAGTATACTTCTGGGACTTACTATTAAAACCTTAGACAAGGAAACATTATTATAATCAAGGTCATGGTTAAGAAACCATTCTTATCATCAATAATGTAGTCAATACATTTTAATAAATTTTATAGGAATACATTAAATACCAAAACATGCTTGTCACGTGAGACCTACTAATGCATCAATAAGATATATATAACTTTTGATCCTACCAGCCACTTATTTAACTGTAATTCCTTAACTATATGTGGAAATGAATAAATAAGAAAAAATCAACTTGGTAAACAATCAGCCTTATTGGAATTAAAATATACATAGCATCAATACACTTCCACCAATCAATAAAAGGTATAACATTATCATATCCTATCTAGAGAAATATGGAAGATGGTTAAATAATAAATATTAAAATTTTATAAGTTATCAATTAACCTCCATATTAGAATTAAAAAATATATATTCAGTATTTCCATAAATAATAAATGGAATAGATTTCTATGTAATAATCCCTCAAACTAACAGCATATAGAGAAATATGTATATGAATATTTTCACAATTTATCCAATAAACCAATGTATATAATCTTAACGAACACACATAAATCAAAGGAATGGAAAATAGGTTATTCTCTTAGAAAATTCATTGGAATAAATATTATACTTATTCATGATGGATGGTTTTTTATGAAAAAGGAAGTAATAGATCATTATTCTAATAGAAAAGAACATTTCACAATAAATTCCTAAAAACTAGGTGGGTGGTTGAAAAATAACATATCATTAGTGTAAAAAATTAAAATCATAAGGATATTGATATACGTGAAAACATATTTGAAAGGGAATGATTTAATTTGAATAAGACTGGAACCTGGGGTTTCTCCTAAATTTTTTCTCCCATTCCCCTTTGGTTAGGGATCTTCTCGGGGTGGCAGTTGCATCATCTTTCATTGGTAGGTTTGACTCAGTGTGGGTTTCTTCACTCTGCGGCGGTGGTGGGTTTGACACGGAGTGGGTGTCATCACTCGAGTCTGGATCTACTCGTGGCGGTGGCGGGTTCGACTCGCCATGGGTGTCTTCACTCAGTCTGTGATATCTCATGGCGGCAGTGGGTTAGAGTTGGCATGGTCATCACTCGAGCCGGGATCTCTCGCAATGGAGGTGCGGTGATTCTCAGTGGAATTTTGGTGATCGACTCGGTGAGGCATTCTGTCGATGTTGAGACATGGTGTGGTTGGCATCACAGCTTCTTTACGGTATATCGAAGGTCATATCAGTGTGTCTTGGGGTGTTTGGTGTGGTCCATCTAGTGAATTTTGGTGTTAGAGTGGGCCTAGTCTGGCGTGACCAATTGTGCTTCCAGTAATTTTCTGGTGCGGCACTAGCCAGATATGCAGTGCTTCAAAGGGGGGAGGCTCCTCGGTTTAAAATTCTATGAGGTTTTACATGTGTTTGATAAAGTGATGTTGTGATTTTGTTCTTTTGAAGGATCTGTTTATTGGATTTTCCTATTTAAACTTCAATGGCCCATCTCTGCACTTCTTGTCACCATGAGGCATGTTCTAGAACCTAGTGAAGGAGCATCACAGTTCTGATCAGAGAAGATCCATGACCAGAGTGGCATTTCTATTTCAGGAAGACCCTAATACCCTATTCAGTTTCATTCTATCTATGTGGGGCTAGGTCATCCAATACTAGGTGACTATGACATGGAATTGTGTTCTTTGGACTACATTCAAGACTTTTTGGGATGTGGTGGTGAGAGTGTATTGAGAAGGATGGTGGTGTTGGTCTTGGATTGTCATTGTTGTAGGTTTTATGGTTTTATTTTCTCGTAATGGAAGAAATGTTTGTGAGCCCTATTGGTATGGTGATTCACCAGAACTCGACCACACAGATCAGGCCCCAGAGGAGGTTCCAAAGATTCTATTCATCATTGAAGAACTTTATGGATTTGGATGTTTCAGATGATATGGAGTAAGCCATCGGATCGGGCCTATGCTTTGACATAGGACACTTGATAGTCATTCATCCTTGCACTAATGAAGATCTTTCCATGATTACGTGATTTGGAGGGGTTGCATCGTGTTGTTAGTTTGATTTGTCTCCCTAGACATTTGAGCCATGACTTGTTTTATGTCAATGATGTTTGTTTGGGTTTCTCCCCCTGCTTCCCTTAAAATGGGTTTTCTCTTTAAATGAAATAAAAAATTGAAGGCCTTTGGTCAGTTGGATGGATGTAAGTTAATTCCCCATAATAATATATATATTTATTTATTAGAGGATAAATCATGTTACATAAATCCCATGAGTGTAAAACCTTTTGACTGTGAAAAATAAATTAGAGTTGAAAACATCAAAGAGATTTTTTAAAACATTTTTAACACTCATATGAAATAAAAAAGTACAATTTTAATAAGAATATAAAAAATAAGATATATTTACACATAAGATGAAAACTCTTAAATGAAATATTATGTCACACATGAATCCCATTAATATATTTATAAGGAAATCATATATATATATATATATATATATATATATATATATATCTGTGTGTGTGTGTGTTGATCTTTCCATCGTTAGAATAATTTAATTTATAAATGTTTTTTATTAATTATTTTTGGGTTGACTTAACTAAGGGAGAATCAAGAGGTGTATCCATTACTATACTTGATATTACAATGTGGAATATATTGAGGAAATTCAAGACCATGATTTCAGAATCAGGGTGTCCACTCAATGGATCAATGACCCCTCATTTAATGAAATTGTAATATCTAGCTACCTAAATACCTTCAAGAAATGGAATGGAACCTTATCCAAGTTATGAGAAGGGAAATAAATAAACCTTCGACTAGAATTTCACTACAAAAGGAAATACGATGTTTGATGGTGATGGATACTGAGATATGATAAAATAGTGGGAAACTAATAATATAATAAAACTATAACACCTCACATTTATTTTTAATCAAGGAAATGTACTAAAAAATTTATTATTTTTCAATAGAAAAAGGAATGTAGCATATCCTTAACATTATCACTATGATCCATTTTTGTGAAAGATAATATAATTACTAATAGTAACTTTAAAAATTAATATAGGCGATTAAATATCATAGTATTCTATGATATGAAGACTTGTGTTCTTAAGTACCCCATTCTAGATTATCCTTCTATAGAGGTAATTATGGAAGAGCTCGTTTACTACCTGAGACACCATGATGATGTGCTAGATTTACAATGTTTGATGTTTCTAGACTAATGACCTTTAGAATATACATAAAATCATGGATTAATAAACATTTTTTCTTTACCTCCTTTATATTTATCAGGTGGTGTCTAGACAAGAGTGTTATGAGATCTCTAAGGCACTTTTTAGGTGCATAATTGGATAAGGTAAACCAGGTAGGCCTTATTTAGTCAGGATGATTGGATATATTGAGCAACTAGAGATTATTAGGATTAAGATATTTCACAAAAATCTATTACCTTACTAAATCCCATAGATATTTGTTTGTTTCATTGTGAATTTTATGTTTAACAGGATTGATAAAATTCTCTCATAATGTAACATCCCAACCTGAACCCCCAAGTTGGATATGAAGGGCCACATAACCTCATACACACCTCCCTATAAGTAAGTGGCTGCTGACTATAATTAAGGGTTTGAGTCCATCAGTGGAGATATTATACCCTCATTATCATGTCATATGATCATTAACCAATAATAACCAATATAATAAATAATCATATTATAAATGTGGAAACGTAAATATGGGATACATATCGTACAAATAAAGAAGCTATGTAAGTGGAAAGCTTGTCGAGAGGAAATAATGTAGACAATATAAATAAATGAATACCTTTTCCTCTAGATTCCATCTTGATATTATACTATACCCACACTCCTCTACTCATTTATCCACTATAGAACCATTTCTCTTCACCAGATCCCTTGTACACTCAACAAGCGCATCAAAATGCCTATGTAGATTATGAGTAAAAGTCTCAGTTGGACACCACTAACGCATCCTAAACCTTATGTTCTCAAGTATACAAGTGTATACCATAATAATAATAATTTTTTTACAATAATAGAAACAAACAATCCAAAATCGAGTACTTGTGCGCTAACCAAGACACCACAAACGCCAAGTCGTACCTGCTTCATCTCTATGCCAGAAATGTAATCCATGTTGATAATTTTACATACCAGATATAAGTTTTTAAGAGTAACATGGAATCATTAGGTAAATGGGTGAAAACTTCCTACCAAGATTCCAAAAGGAATCAGTTAATACTCATAAACCACAAAGAATCGAGTATCTATAACCTAATTGAAATCAAAACAGAATTGGGAAAAACTCGAAACACATAAGGCATCAAGTGTCATCCATCTACTCAGAATCCAAAGGGAATAAAGTAGATTCCAGGTTAAAAGGTTATCATGTTGTTTAATCATCATCATTGCACATCATACTCTCACCCCAAAATGAGTAATCATACCATGACAGCCACCTGTCAAGTATACACTTGCCAATCATCCAAAGGAAAAGATGATAATTCATAGCATGGTAACAACCATAGAACATATGTTGATAAATAGGGCGTCATCATATACATAAACATGTGAATCAAAAAATATCATAAAATCAATCTATCTCATCAATCTCATGGATTCAACCATACCATATCAATGGTTACACATAGATAGAACATCATCATAAGTAAGGTTGCACAACAATACATGTGATCAACATCAAACATGAATAATTAGATCAAATTAATTATAGAACCAAGTGTCACATAAGGTTCTCAGGACTACAAACCCACCCACATGAGATCATAATCTAGAACATCCATCAAATATGTATATGCCAAAATCAAAAAAAAGGCAACATGTGTATGAATTCCAAAAATGTAAGTAACTTCCTACCTCAAATTTCATTAATGTCAAAGAAAATCATAAACCACCCTATGTTGTTTGATGTATAGAGTGGAAACCTCAATTTTCAAGACCACCTCTTCATGGGATTATTATCATAAATTTCAACACATTAAAGGTTGATGATTTTATAGGGTTCTTAGAACCAAAACTATCCATTTTATTTCAAAAAGAAATAAAATATAACATGTGATGAAATTTTACCTATCCTGGATAAATTATGTATTATCATTAAAATATTACGTGAAATAATATTTTATCATGACATGATAATTTTCAAATTATCATTTATAATATTACATGTGATAATATTTTATCTCTATTGGATAATTCAATTTATCATTTTAAAATATTGCATGTTATAATATGTTCTCTCTCCTAGATAATTCAAATTATCCTTTAAATTCAATACATGTGTTTGTAATTATCCTTCAATAATTTTCCTATTATAGTTTCAAAAAATATCATTTGATTATAGTTTTATATATTTCCCTAAATAATTCAAGATTTTATCCCTTTAAAAAATTAAGAATTTATCCTTCAATAAAACATTACAATCATTGTTTCATGATTTTCATTACTATTATCCTTTGATAATTTTGATGAAAACTTTGGATAACATATTTTAAAAAAATTCTCTTTATAATCCAATTTAAATTATATTTTAAGAATTTTTTTATAGATTATCCATGATAAATCAATGTTTTCTATTTTGATAATTTTTTGTAAATTATTTCTTAATAGTTTCTGATAATTCTATATAATTATCATTTTATAACTCTTACTATTATCTTTTGATAATTTGAAGATATTATCATTTGATAATTTAAAGATATTATCATTTGATAATTTACACAGTTATTATTTTTTAATCGTTTAGTACAATTTCTTTTTATGATTTTTGTTAAATATAATTTAAAACTTATTTAAAGATTATCTTTTGATAATACAATTAAAATTATCAATTGATACTTTTTTAGTTATCATTTTTATTTAAAATCTACAACTTTTTAAATTTTTGAATTATAGAAAAATGGTACAAAATTAAATATATGAAAAAAAGAAGGAAAACAACTTGGTGAGTTCACTGATGGTGTACAAAGGAGTTACAGTTCGGGTTATATTTGACTATATTAACAAAAATATAGAGTCAATTAGGTAAAACTACTGAACCACTCATTCCACTGCTTAATTTCTGAAACCCATATTTAATAATCCATTTCAACCAAGATTGAGGGTGGAAAGTTTTATTTCACCCCATTAATGTGTTTCCAATTTTTAATGGTCAAAATAAGTCAACAATTGATGGTTGGAAACCTTCCATGCAGTTAAATGGGGGTAATACATGAGTTGGTGGATGAGAATGAACAACACCCCTATTTTAATAATTAATAATTATTATTCTTTTATATGAATTCTAAATAACAAAAAATTAACTAGTGACATGACCCAACGGTCTCTATTCATAAAATTTGTATCCCACTTATGGTAATACCCAAGTTACATACCTAACAGTGGTCTCATATTTCTAATATAACACACCATTTGAGAGATAAACATTATTTTGAAAAAAAATTGAAATAATAATATAATTAAATATTAAAAGGGTATTGTCAAGGGTGATGTTTCCAAATACATGATGTACATATAAATTATGGCTTGCCTAGGGTAAACCCCACATCAAAGAAAAAATAGTGGTCTTATATTTCTCATATGACATACCATTTGAGATATATTAAATTATTTTTAAAAAATATATATATAATTAAAATATTAAATAACCTAACCTCACATGAGACCTGGCCATGCATTTAACACGTATAAATTTTATACACCTAGGGTAAACCTTTTGTCCCAAAACTAATATTTATTATGAATATGACACACCATTTGGGAGATATTCAATTATTTTTTATAAATGAGATGTGCATAATTTAATATTTTTATTTCAACTATGCTGGGGCTCAATCGGCCTCAGAATCTCACACTAACTCAGCACCTAACTCTAAAAATATTTGATATAACATTCCAAGTTTTCAACTGGTCTTTTATTCTTATTAATGGCCTTTAAAACATTCATTAAGTTATTTTTTACTAAAAAATTATACTTTCACATAAAAACAATAGGGTTTTTATTGTCATAAAAAATTCATGAAATTATAATTTTTTCCCTCTATCGGCTTCTAGACCACGAGAAGCATCTCTAGAGGTATTCCTCAAACAACTATAATCACTAAGCTCAAACATCAAACTCATGCTCCCATGTTTCCTCTCAGGTCCATCCATGTTTCCACCTAATCTAGACCAGTGGTAACATTTTTCATCACAACCCCTTCTTGATTCAAACTATGATCCACATCAGAGGCTCCTCCTAAGATGCATCGGTCTCCAGCTCAACGTCCTCACTAACAAGAGCATGTGCATGGTTAATTATGTAACTATAAATATATTCTACATTGAACATGAGGTACATACCCCGATAATGATTTGGAAAGTTAACGTTATATTCCATTACCTTTATTCTCTCAGTGATCTCAAAGGGTCCAAAAAAACATGGTGTTAACATTTCTTGCTTTCTCATATATATGTTTCCTTACTAAGAATACTACTGCAGAAATTTACTTTTAATTCAATTTTAGAAAAGCCTTACACAAAAAAAGAGATCATGGTGTTCTATAATGATGAAGCCCTAGAGAATCACCCAGAACAATACCAATGCATTCCAAAGGTAAAGATCCCACTATATCAAAAATCATCAAAGGATCTTCGAGACAACTACAGTGAGAAAGATCATCAGCAGTGAAGTTAGCATCTCTGGTTATTTGACGAATCACACTTCCACAAATGATTTCCAAATCACATCCACAAACCAAATAGTTCAAGTCCCAAGGTATCACACTTACCCCCTATAATGCCCAAACTAGAACCTCAGAGTCTTACTCCACCTCTGAAGTCATCAAGACAACCCTCTTACAAAGCATCAGGACATAGTGCAAAACCCACACCTCTACACCCAATGAGTTCCCCGGACCATAAAAGCTACTAAAATCCACCAACACATATCCATTATGTTCCCTCACAAGACCCCCCCCCCACCCATGCATTTGTCCATTAAAAAAGGATCCATCCACGTTGAGCATCAACCCAGTTCTTGGAGGCCGCCAGCGCACCCAACCTCCCTGAGTATCGCAGTGAGATATAAGTCTGTTAAGGAGACTTCAGATAACTTCAGAGTGAAACCCACCCTACACCAGAGAACCTAACTCATACAGTAACCCTCTCATTCTCACCTGATGAAGATGAACTGAGATCCTTCCTTCCACTACAACAACTGCAGCCCTTAGCGGCGGTTTTTTTCCCATTTAGCGGTGGTTTAAACCGCCTCTAAATGGGTTGGCGGCGGTTTACAAAAACCGCCGCTAAACTTGGCGTTGGCAATCTTTTAGCGGCGGTTTTTTCTATTTCGCATCGGTTTAAAAAATGTGTCGTAGATGCCTCATTTCCCGACGGTTTCTCTCCATTTAGCGGCGGTTTTATGGGTCTGCCACATTTTTTTATTCGCGGCGGTTTTAACTACCATAAAATTATGTCGTTTGATGCGCCTATTTTGCGGCGGTAAAAACCGCCGCTAAATATAAACGTAATATATTTAGTGGCGGTTCAAACTGCCGCTAAATGCTACCAAGTATGGCATTAGCGGCGGTTAAAACCGCCGCTAAATGCTGAACTGGAAAAAAAAATTTGGTTCTACTGCACCACTGCCCTGAAAAATAAATCAAACCAGAATATAGAGATCACCTAGGTTTCATGGGTATCTCGACCCCCTTATTGGTAGTGTAGGATAGCGGTATAATAAATAGATAAACAACATACAATAATTAAATCAACAATAAATGAAAGGCAAAGCATTGGATGAATAATATAAACTAAATATAAAAGGCCAATGACAATTTACAACCATGAATTCATGTCCAGATGAAGATAAAAAACTAAAAAATAGTATACATATAGAAGGTAGCATGATACACATATCACAACCTGAACCACAATTCCTTCCTCTATGAAATCCTATGTTTACAACAAGAACATTCACATAAGCCCATACCTGACTTTCAAATAAATTTCTTAGTCATTCCATCACCTAACCATTTAATACATTGTTCCCCAGCATGAACAAGGGTGGAACCTAGATCCATCCCACTATAATCATTACCCTTTAAACATCACCTTTGAGTCTGATGATAAGTTTGGGATAAAATAAGATCATCGAGTTAGAGTCCAAGTAACTATCCCTAGGTAGTCCATACTCCAAGTTTACAAGTGAGATATTGGTAAAAGACCAAAACATCCACATAAGATCATTGACTGGGCCTAGAATGACATTCATCTAGTGATCAAGTCAAATATTGATCAGGGAATTGCTTCAGTATTAAATGTTCATAAACTTCATCCCTCTTCAACCATGTTCTAAATTTACATTTAGGACATGGAAATCTTATTCTCCCTTCAAAGGATCGATTAGAAATTGCAAAATCTAAAAACTCATTCAAACCCTTAACATATTGAGGTGTGTTCCTCGGTAATGTGATCCAGCTTTTATCCATGTATATCACAATGTGCCTACACAAAAATATACGATAGTGTAAGATTACAGAAACATAATATAATAAAGATGAACCATTGATCATAAAGTATGCATAATATAATAAAGATGATTCATTGATCACATTTACCACTTCAGACCAATAGAACAAGTCTGGTCCATAGGAGACAGCGTCAATACCTCATTGAGGAGCAATAAGAATATCGGGCTACACAATTATCATAACACTATTGATCACACATTTATGTTGCCTCAAACAACACCCCATTGATATGTGATCAAAACTGATCATACTGAATTTTAAACCTGAGACATTATGTGATTGTTTAGGCTTGACCTTAGATGTCCTCCAAGAGGAATGATGTTTCTCAATGGTTTCATACACAACCAACTATAAAGAGGGCCACTATGTTCACTTTATTCATCAAAGTGTCACCTCTCTAGGTTTGAGTATTACAAGTCAGACATTTATAATCATGTCTTCAACCATCGACATATAAAGAACCAGTTTTTTATTCAAGGGTTGTCTTAGACATTGAAACATTATTAAAACCAATAACGTGGAACCTGCAACCAGTCTGAAGCTTGACATTCATTCCTCAAATTCAAATAAGAACTCTCATTCCAGTAGATTAAACCTTCTAGGAATGTTTCTTGTCATCCTTTTTACAATAATTGAATCAATGAAATTGTCTAAACATTCTACAATATTAGTGGAAATTTCATTGACTCTTGAAAAGTAGTCATCTATGTTTTCTTCTCCATCCATATTTATTTCCTTAAATTTTCTTCAATAAATTTTCAATTCGACATCGTTGAATTTCACATTAGCTTCATAACTATATTCCAATATTCCCCAATTTACAAGTCATTATATTTCCCTATATCCTTTTGGGTAAAATTTTTCTAAAAGAGACATCAAACTTAAATTCTGAGCTTTTTCGTCAAATCCCATATTACATTTTTTAACAAATGTCATCATATCATCTTCAACAATAGGTGGGGATCCTACTATTTATAAATCATTAACTTCATGGATAAGTGATTAGAGACATGGATATCCTATTCTTACAAATTTGATAGTTCTATTCATTAGACATAAGAACACCAATAGTATTTAAAAAATTCCTGGATCCTTATTCAGTACTTCTTGGTGCTTAACTGAGGGATCAAACACTTTGATTCCAATTGAAGAGCCTGAGGAGATGTTTCACCATAGAGAAGGGGGTTTAATCACTAGTAACTTTTTATATCTTATATTTCTTTTAAAAATAACCATTATTGACCTATTATAATCTAATCAACTATTATAACTACTTTTCCTTACCCAAATATAGTAAAAATGAATAGCACATGGACAAAATATATTTACTATGTTTAATTCTAATGTCAGCATAATACTTGTTTTTATTGTTTTGATTCTCTAAACATATATTATACACTATGATTAGAGGTGATCCCACCAAAGAATCATTAATAAAATAAATTCACACTATTCTTTCCAAAGTTACACCGGAACAATGACTTAAAAATTCACGATACAAAATGGATTAAAATAAAATAATAATGATAACACTTGAATATTGGGTTCCCTTTCAAATTTTGATAAATATATTTCTCCTTGAGCCTTAAAGATAAGATAAATATTATAAGTTATCTTCCTAGAAAACATTAACATTGATAATCACAACCAAAACTACTAATATTTCTCACTTTTAATCTTCTAAATATTATTCATTATGAAAATTATTGCCATAGCTTCTCAAATTTGATTCATGGTACTACAACAAAAATAATATATTAAATTTGTTTTATTGATCTATAAAATTCATGCTATTATAATATACTACACTTTTCTAAACACCTCAATCACATATTACAATCTTTCGTACATGTACTTTTCATAGAAATTAATTCACATAATCCCTACATGTAGTATACACTTTTCATATAAACACATATTTAAATTAATTTTCATAGGAACAATGCTTTATGGAGTAATCGAGTTTCTCAATCATGATGCTTTTCATAGTATTTAACATACATATTTAGACTCAATGAGTGAAATGATTGGGTTTTCTTTTAATGATATCAACAATCTCTTATCGATAATTCGTAATAATGCTTAACAGATGAATCATAGTGTATTTATAGGCTATATTACTTGTGATTAACACATGTTAGTCCAAAAAATTTGGTTTATCCAATAATATAAGGCATCACTAAAAAATATGTTTCCATTGATTCATGTACTATATGATGGAAAAATCTAACTGTATAAAAATATTTTCTTGGAAACAATATTATAAAAAATATTAATTGAAATGGATTTTTAATATGCTACCTTTAAATAAAATTTAGGAAACCAATACTAACATGGAATTTTCATTCAGAAAATGTAACCTCATTCTCATAATAACTTCTCATTGAATCTTGAAAAATATTCATGTTAAACTATAATTAATGGTATGTGTTCCTCTTTACTAAACCATTTCTTCATTGGGGGACCTCATCATTACCTCACATAGGTTTTTTACATTAAAATATTATGTCTGTGTAGAAATGATGCACTTTCCTTCAAATGATGTGAAGTATGTTCATGTTCTATTAATAATATCCATTCCCAAATCTTCCCCACATACCAACTTTGTATCTTAACAAAATCCTATTCATTGTATTTTAAATTATATACATACCAGATTTTAAAGGCTTCAATTTTATTCTGATGATATTTCATGGGGTTTGAATTTGAATACAGTCTACAAAATGAAAACCCTATGTTGAAGGTTGAGGATAATAGGAATTTATATTCAGTGTTATTGATCAGATAAATCATATAGAGTATTCTATTTTCATAACATTTTAAGTGGAGGAACAATTCCCCACATAAAATTTGACCCAAATCATTTTTTATCATTGGAGGTTTTTTTATAATAAGAATGTTTGTTCCTTATACCCTCCAACCATAACACTGGGGTTGGATCCTAAAGATAGTTACAAACTCTATCACCTATTTGTTCAACCCCTCATATATTCTAATCCTTACACGCCACATGGGTGCACCATATACTAGTTATGTTTCTCTAAATTTGGAAATTATCCATGAAATTTCCATTGAGTTGGCATGATAACTTTATGATATATTAGGCTATCTTGGGCTGTTGGCATTGCATTGGAAAAAAAAATTTAGAAAAACTCTATAAAAAAACATAGTAAAACTTCATTATTATATTATTCTAAACCCTCAAATAAGTCAATTAAAATAATATCAAAATAATCCTTCTTCAATTATCAAAATAATTATTAATCAAAACATCACCCACATTTATATTCAAAACTTTTCTATTGACAATGTGCTCTTAATAAAGCTCATGAAATGATCCTTAAGATCAGTTCAAAAGGCATCATAATACATGTCAGAAATTCAATGTAATTAAAAAAATTTAAACAGTTAGTTGAAATTAAGGACAACATCATCAACAAATCCAATGGTTATTTACCTCACAAATCAGGTGTGGGGGGTCGCCGAAGGCCGTGGGGGGCGTGGGGAGTCGCCGGCAGCGCGAGGGGGTGGGGAGTCGTCGGCCGCGAGGGCGCGGGGGGCGTGGGGAGTCGCCGGCCGCGGGGGGCGTGGGGAGTCGCCAGCAGCGCGAGGGCGTGGGGAGTCGCCGGCAGCGCGAGGGAGCGGGGGGCGTGGGGAGTCGCCGGCCGCGGGCAGCGCAGGGGGTGGGGAGTCGCCGGCAGTGCGAGGGTTAGGGATCGCGAAGGGGAAGGGGGAAAGGGTCGGCGGCTGTGTAAAATAAATCGGGTTTCACGGCGGTTTATTAAAAACTGCCGCGAAACCTTCACCGAAAAAGGTTTAGCGGCGGTTTTGTGAACCGCCGCCACAAAACCGCTGCTAAACCATGTTTTTTTTGTAGTTTTCAAGTCTAGCTTTATTTCATTCCTCCCACAGAGTCCAGAAGATTTCTATGAGAATAATATAATGGACCTTTCTCCCAATAATCTTCTATTCTGCACCTACAAACCAGGACTCTACAAACTCCTGCATGGAATCGCATGACATTGAGAAATCACCCCACCTCTCCACAGTGTTCCATAGATACACCGCCCATTCTCTATTTATAAATAGGTGCATCTATGATTCCACCTAATAATTGATAAAACAGTAACATCGTGACACCAACCGTACCCCTATCCTCTAAATGTTATCCTCTATTGGAAGTGCTTGGTTGCACACTCTCCAAACTAGGAAACTCGTCTTCGTAGGAGGCTCCTTACACCATAGACGAATGCTCCACTCATCCCAGCTCCCTCCCTACCGAATGAGGTCATGGTAATCACATCCCTTGAATAGCCCTGTGCTAGATTCAGTAAAACATAACCGACCAGCCTTCTCATAAATAATAGCTCCACTGAGGACTTCCTTCTGGTATTAATTTCGAATGACCTCCAGTAACCTAGGATGGTGGAAGGCCTCCCTCACTGACATCTCCAATCCAAAACACCCTGGAAAAAATAATTTCTCTCCAAGACAGTTGTCCCTCTTTAAATTAATATCCCCACGCTCCATAACCCACCGAGAGGAACCATACAGCACATTAAAATGTGATACTACTATTCGTCCCAATCTTGATAGCTTTCTTCTATCCCAGTATTCCCATTGAATACCATATTTCACTCTTAAAGTCTTCACCCACATCGAGTTCCCAATAAGGAAATATCAAGCCAGTCGTGCCTGCATGGATTACATAGCTGTATATATGTCTCTAAGGCCCACCCCTCCTTCCTCAACCGGATTTTCCATCCGGGTCAACAAGGCCCAATGATCCCTACCTATATCATTAGTAGCCCATAGAAATTTATTCATAATCACCTCCATTTCAGAAATAATCCACTTTGGAGGAGAAATGATAAGCATTACATGTATGGGAATAGAGGAGATAATACTATTGAGAAACACCACCTGACCCCCAAAATAAAGGAACCTATTCTTCCAGTTGTATATCATTCCAACCATTTTACTAAGGAGATCCTCGAAGAATATGTTTTTCATACGACTGGAAGAGATAGGAGCCCCAAGATAAATCATAGGAAACTGACTCTGATAGATCCCTAGGATGTCTTGGATGTTCCGCTCCCCTCTTCTAGAACATTTCTCAGAAATAAAAACGTTACTCTTACTTGAATTGATCCTTTGGCCACTTAGCCTGCCATAAACCTCCATGATCCGTATGAAGGAAACCAAGGAAGGCCTCTTTACATTGAGAAAAACCATAATGTCATCAGGAAACTATACCATCGAAATAATGATTTAGATGCTCAATATACAAGAGTTGGGGTGAATTGTATACTTTAAAAATTCCTTTGGAACCTTTAACGTTAGTTAAGGATAACAAAGTTTTCCTTAGATAAAAAAAGAGCTATGTCTAACAAAGTTAACCTAGGAAAATTCACAACACCTCTAACACCAAATGAAAACATTGAATGAAGTTATAAACTTCAAGTCCTATTTACTTGCTTAAAACTAGAAAGAGATTCCGAAAGTAGGTTCCGGAAATTGAAACTTAACTAAATATTACAATATGAGATTCTACCTTAAAGTGTATAGAATCTAAATGAAACAGAGTACAAGTAAGAAAGTATATGAAATTTATAATTTCCTTACAATACAATATGCAACGAAAACAAATGAGTAGTAAAACTACAAGTAACAAGATATAAGTCTTTTAACCCAATGAAAAGGGTATCCAACAACCTTGGATAAAGGTCCCTTGATTTATACTTTCAAGCAAGTCTGTCTTACCCACACTAGGGTAATCCCTCGATACGAAGATCGGAGTCTCTGTCTTGCTATCCCCGCAAGCCCTCAACTTCAAGGTAGTGGGAAACCTCTGTCTTCCTCAGCAAGGAAGCCCTCTAACTTCAAGGTAGTCGGCACCTCTGTCTTCCTATCCCCGGAATTCCTCGAATGTAATCACCAACATTCGGATTCGCACGAAGCAAAAACTGAACAAGCGGTTCAGTACGCACAAAGCATGAAAATATTTCTCTCTCTATAAATCTCCTTAGCAGCGTGTGGTCTCTAGATCGATCAACTTCTATGTTCTTCTTCTGAGCTCTTTCAAATGAGCTCCTATTTATAGGCAAGGTCGGCCTCCTTTCCAACGGTCATATTTTCCTTAAAAATTAGAGGGACCTATACACGTGTAACTTAACCAACGGTTAGTTTATAACAGAATAGACGGTATCATTTTATAATAAAACAAGTATAACAGAATGTACGAAATCGTTTTAAGTTTAACACAAAAGTTCGGAGTGAAGGTTCGGAGTGTAAGAAAAATGTCAAAGAGTAGACAAATTGTGAAAGTGTAAGCAAAATGAAAGTTCGGAGTCTAACCAAAAATAATATTCGGAGTCTAAATAAATTCGGATTGTATAAAGCAAATATGATCAGATTCTGTTTAATAGGTGAATTTGGAATGAGAATTCGGAATGAGAATTCGTCATCAGAATTCGTAATGAGAATTCATCATCAGAATTTGTATCCATAATTCGATGTCAAACTTCATGAGAATTCGTATCTAGAATTCGGAGTAGAACTTTATTAGAGTTCATATCCGGAATTCAGAATGAAACGTCATTACAGTTCTCATCAGGAAATCAGAGTGAAACTTCATTACAGTTCTCATCCAGAATTCGGAGCCTAAAACAGAATGCTTCATATCAAAGTTTCAAATGATTCCAAGAATATAAAAATGAATCTGATTCTTATACATAGAAAATATATGAATATAGATAATGAAAATATGATAAGAATAATTTTCCTTATAAAAGCGATTTTCCTTATAAAAGCAATTTTCCTTATAAAAGTAATTTTCCTTAAAGAAGCAATTTTCCTTATAAAAGCAATTTTACTTAAAGATAAGGTGTTTGTGATTTTCAAAACAAGAAGGAATGGAAATGTCATAAGGAAAACCTTATTGGCTCAACAGAAACATGATATGAAAATAGGAACCATATGAAGCCTTCGAGATATAAGGTAGCATTTTCTTGTCCACAACATTTCTGTGAAGATTCAAAGACAAGGCCTCCTGAGAAATGATAAATAGGGTGGGGAAAAAAGGGTCACCTTGGATCACCCCCCTTACATTCTTGAAGAAACCAAAACCATTCCCTAAATTATAAATTTTGATCCATGGGAGAAGAATCATCGGAAAAATAAAACACAAACCCACTCAATAAACCCAAGCTTCCTCATCACCCTAATAATAAAGTTACATTCTAGTTTATCATATAGTTTTCCATATTCACCTGAATAATAAAATTTTCACCAACCACTTTCTTTTTTTCATCCTCTAACAACTCTTGAGCCACTCCCATCGCCACCTAAATACTTCTGCCTTGAAAAAAACCATGTTGTTCCTGAGAGATAATATTCGGTATCACCTTGTTCTGCCTCCTCGCCATGAGACTTTCTAAGATCTTGTATGAAACATTACACAAATAGATTGGAAGATATTGTTCCACTTCAGTTGGGTTTTTCACTTTTGTAATAAGCACCACTTGATAGGCACACGTTCACCTATTAAGAGGGCCTCCCCGGAAGAAGTCTTGCACTTCCTCTATAACCATCGGACCCACAAAGCTCCATGGAGCAGCATATAATGCACATGGGAAACTATCAGGTCTAGGAGAACTCTCCGGAGGTAAACTGTGAAACACCTCCCATATCTCCTCACCAGAAGGTATAGCCTTTAGAGACCCATTTTCCTCCCCCTCAATATTCCTGGGAATACTCCCAATAAACAATTCCTGATCCACCAAATCAGAATCCTCTTCTAGAGGACTTACCCTGTCACTCTCCAGAAACTACATGAAGTTCTAAATCGACATCCTTCCTACATCATTCACATTAGATGAGAAAGAAACATCCTCTAACCTTATATTAACCTTCAAGATTTGAAACTTCTTCAAGCACGCATGGAAGAACCCGATATTCTGATCTCCTTCTTTAAGCCACCTAACTCTGTCTCTTTGTCGAATATCCTTCTCCACCTCCAATAATATTTGTGCAAGCAAGGCCCAAGTATCACATAGCCGAATAAAGATTAACTCATCCCATATTTGTTGAAGCATATATTCCAGATGGTTGATTTCCTCTTTCATAGCCTCCACAGAGTCATCATTAGTATCTGTACTCCTAATCCACCTGATAATTTCATTCTTCAGTAGTTTGAGACGTCTAGATAGTCCCACCCAAGCTATCTCATTCATCTCCAGCTCCCAAGACTCCTCTATCATTTGCATAAAACCTTCTCTACTATTCCAATTCACCGAGTATATGAACATATTATTGTCTTCATTTCCAAATTTCAACTCCACTAGCAATGGTTAATGATCCGAAAGTGCACAAGGTAGATGCACTACCGAGATTCTAGAAAAAGATATCAAACCCTGTAAATTAGAGAGACACTTATACAGTCTACACCAGATTCTACTGCCACGTCTACAGTTATTACACCAGGTATATTTATTCCTTTGGAAACCAAGATCCAAGAGTCCCTTACTGGAAATTCATTTACTAAAATCCATTGAACCATTATTACACATCATAGAACCACCCTTCTTCTCCGAGATATCAGCGATGGCATTGAAATCTCCTCTAACAAACTAGGATAAACCAGCTGCCTCAAATGAACTAAGATACTCCCATAAGATCCTCCTTTCCAGAAAATCACTGCTTATATAAACAAAAGAAAACAGAACTTCCAACTCTCAAAACTGAATTTTAACTGAAATACACTACTCCATTACCTGAACAACCTCCACCTGAATACCTTTCTTCTAAAATATCCAGATGTGTCTGTTAACCGGGTGACCAAGTAAATGACAAGAAAACCCATACGTCTTTTCAAAAACACTAATCTTACTGGGATCCAGTTTGGGTTCCAGAACCACCTCCATCACAAAACCTGGCTTCCTTGATTCAGATGCCAGGAAAGAACACTTTTCACGCCCCCCAGACCCCATGCATTCCAGATAATCACAGACAACATTACTGGTGTACATATTTTTCCCTTCGGGAAAGGTTACCTGGGCATGGAAAAAACAACTCCTTGCAATAGTCCACCTTAGCCATCAACCATGCACTAGATGAGATAAGACTTTCGACGAATGACCCTTTTTAGGAAAAAGATTTTTTTTAAGCGGGCTATCATCCTCCTCCAACAGAGATAAATGACTCCACTTCCACTCAGATGGTGCAGATGGAGGTCCCTCATCCCGGAACATAGAAAACATTATCAACCTCTACGACGAAGTTTAGGCCGACTCTATCTCTTTTGCAACCCCATCAGGGAAGACATCCCTCGGACGATCAGGGTGAAACCCATCAGGTCTAATTGTCACCACCAAAAAATACATCTTCCACACAAGCTTGGGAACCAACAAAGAAAAATGCACCTCTAACCAGAGTGAAGAGTACCTTCTAGGGAAGACAGTAGCCAACACCGATATCACCTTGTTTTTTCCATTTTCAACCTAAGTGTAGAATGACGTAGAATCCACCGAGGAATAATCCAGATCCAAATTTTTTGGGGCCCAATCCCTAGACTCCAATGGTAAGAAACCAGAGGACGTGACATCCGCTAACACTGACAAGACCGCTTTTCCTTTTTCAGAGAATTGAACCACCTTTACCAACCCATATCTAACATCTATTGGAAAACCCACCACACAAGTCGGGTCTATGACTCGATCCTTCACTAAAGTCAACTATAGAGTAGCATCCTTTGATGGTTTCATTGTACCCTGCCAGATATGTAACCCCGGCTTCTCACCTACGGTATCTGTAGAGCCTGAGAAGAAACCCAACATGATATGTCTTTGAGAATATGAAGCTACATTGGGTCGCAAGGACTTCTTCTTCCTTCTACATAGTTCCACCGCATGGCCTTAAAAACCACAAGCTGAGCAGAACCTCGGAGGAGATAAATATACAATCCTCTGCCACCACTTAAACACCTTATGGGAGCGAATGAGAATACGAGATGGAAACTTATTTGAGAGGTTCATCTCCACACATATCTGAGGATTACCTACATCCAACATCCTCTCTGTCATCCTATCCACACAGAGGAAACTCCCCAATGAATCCCCCACCACTGCCAGAATCGACGGGTTACGAAGTGGTAGAGGGAGCCCCAGAAATTTAAGTCATACCGCCCCCATGCAGGATTCTTTTCCATAATGACACTCCTAGTATAAGATCTATGTCTTATATAAGTGGTGATCAACCTATTCCGTATTAGCTACCTCACTCAAAGTTCTCCTGAAACATATTGGGGCCAACTACCACTGTTTAACCCACCTCTAGAAAACATAGCAATAAGAGACATGTCCTATCATAAATATCATTATAAGGTTCTATATAAAATGAATCATTGTAACAATTATTTTATGTAAACTCAATAAATTATAGGTGACCATCCAATGCACAACAAAAATCTAGAACGCAACTCAAACCATATACTCAAATATTCATATAGTCTGGTTGGATTGTCTATCTATATGAGGATGGCATGCCATGCTCAATCTCATCTCAGTATCTAGTTCCTTTTGCAATACTTTCCAAATGTGTGGCATAAAATGTGTGTCTTTATCTAAAACAATGATTAAGGGAACTCCATGCAATCATATGATCTCTCAGATATAGGGTTTTCTTCTCTCCTCTATTGAGCGAGTCTCTGATTGTTAAGAAGTGAGAAAACATTGTTATTTGATCATAAAAATCCCAAACTACATCAAAACTCCTAGGGATCTTTGGTAACTCCATCATAAAGTCCATCATTATATCTTCCCACTTCCACATAGGTTTCAAGAGTGGTTATAAAAACCCCCCATATGATGGTGCTCGGCCTTTACACTCATCTAGGTAAGGAATCAAGAGACAAAACTAGCAATGTATGTCATGACCCACCTTCTTCAAGATGAGGTAAGGGATATAAAGATTTCAATACCTTCCTTCCTCAAGATCAAGGAGAGATAATAACCCCCGAATCCCACATCCAATAGGCCCCAGGGTGGCGACCAACACAAAGGGTATGGAAATATCACTAAAATGGGAGTCATTACCCTTTTTATAGTAACCAAGATCAGAAGATAAGATATATTGGCCTCATAAAATCCCAAGATACATATACATAAATAAACCAAAATCCATCCCACATGCAATTTAAAGTAAAAAGTTTTAGAAATACAAGAAAACTCCAAAGTAAGTACCCAAAATAAAACTAAGCAATGACATAGTAACTGTCCCCAACATCCGAGCTAGTAAGGTCTAGAAAAATCCTTATAATATCCCTAGAAACCTGAAAACATTTTTATATACATAGGGTGATCATACAAGTATATTCAGTAGGGAGAACCCAAAGTCAATCATGTACAATTGGGAGAAGCATACTAATTCCCCTGTGAGAAAATAGAAGAACCAAAAAAGCACATAACTAGGTATATTATCCACCCCAACCTTACTATGGTACACTCACCAAATAATGTAGGTCAAGTATAGTAAAGTAGTAAGTACATCAATATTTTGGTACTGCGCACCACATGTCTCTTCTGAAGACCCATGGGCCTCATCGCGAAGACACCTAGGAAACAAACCACCCCTCACACAATGAGTACCATAAATCTGGTAAAAATCATCAATCCATTACAGCCTTCCCAGAGTGTCTTGGGTTATAAATTCCTAGAAGAGGGAGCAAATAAAATCCAATAACCATCCATCTATCCTACCATTGGGATATTGGAAAAGGACACCCTCCCTCATAACAATGGGGGTGTTTGGCACATGGTTCTCATCACAGGTGGGGTGTGTATAGAAATACCAAGGGACTACATGTATATATATAGGTACCAAACACTCATACTAACCTACGGGTTTTCAAAACAATAACTGTCCCACACCAAAATATTCCTTGCTACCAATACTATATACACGTACCATCACAAATGACGGTCACTTCCGTAATCCAACAAATAAACATCTCTTTACTAAAAAAACATAACACAAAACATACCCCCATCGAATTCATTTAACGAGTTTTCACTCTACATTATCAATTTATTAATTTATTTTTTCCATCCCAACTCAGGAAACTACCAAACACTGCAACTGTTATAAGGTGAAGAAATCATACCCACCACTACCAAAGCCAAACAAAGAAGAAGGGACAAGGTAAGATAATACATTATCACAACCATTAATTAAAATGAAAAAAAAACACAACTAGATTTTTATCCCACTACATACTCCCCATTATTGGAAACTTGTTCATCCACTTCCACCATCATTCTTCGAAGTAACGTCACTATTTTCATCCTCTCAACAAGTAAAACCCCCAACACACCTCACCCCAACCCCACTCGACAGCCCCACAACATATCAACACCACACCTAGCACACCCATAAACATGAAAATGACACAGCCCAATCTTGTATCCCCACAGCCTAACCACTTCCCAAATATAATCCCACTGCATAATAAGTTCATCCATTCCGTAATCAACCAATCACTTAGCCTGAGATACCATTACACCATACATACCACCCTATACTCACAACCACACTCCCATTCATAACACCATAAAAGATTCATATACATGAGCCAAACAGAACCACACACAACACACAACCACACTAACAAGGCAAGGTTCGTTCATATTTAAAATCATTCATGATTTTATTCTAATTGATAAAACAGGGGTGATCACAAAATAAGTTTGATCCCAGGGCATTAATATAATTAACTAAATATACATGATTAACTAGATTCCAAATCTCACAGCAGTGATTAACATATCATACAAGTGTGCATATCGATACCACCAACGACCATGATTTTCAGAGGAAAAATACCCATATAATTCACAACATGGATCAAGGATAACATATAAAACAAAATGATCACAATAATCATACTCTTATCCCCTTGTTTATTACTTCTTATTTTATTTGTTAAATCTGGGTCCAATAGCATTCACATGGGTACATGAGTACACCTACCCTACAAGATTCACAATTTAAAGTGAGATAAATAAAATCCCTACTTGGAACAATAAGAAACCAACAATTCTCCCTTTCACCAAAAATAGGGGGTCGTGTGAGAAGTAGAAAAGACTCCAGGGAAAATATCAACAGGATGCTACACTATAGGCACAGGACTCCTTAGGGAAGAAATGTTCTCGGCACACCAAGTGGAAATGAAAGGGTTTAAAGGAAGAGAAGATTCACCTTTGGGAAGGCCAAATCCTAAATCTATGGGCAAATAGTTTCAAATTCCATTTAATTGATATCATGAACAATACCATGTGGTATAGGAGTCAAAGGAGGCTTCTAGTTTTTATAAGATAAATACCATTTGAAATGGGCCAAAACTCATTAAATATGGAATTTAACTCATTTAACTTAAAAAATAAGTGGAACTGGAAATATGAGGAAAGGCTGGAAAATGACTCACTGATGGGTGAGTAACTGACATGAGTCACTAATGCCTGAGTCACCAATGCCTAAGTCACCAACGCATGAGCCACCGATGCAATGACCTATAGAAGCCCTGACCTACCAAAATCCTAACCAACAGACATCCTGAGTCACAAACATTGATCTACCAACATGAGCTACCGATGCGAGCTGCTGACATGAGCTACCGACACAAGCTACCGACGATGAGATACTGACATGAGCTACTGATGTGCGATACCAATGTTGATCTACCAATGTTGAGCTACTGATGCCAACCTACCAACAATTAACACGTTAATGAAAAAACTAGAATTTTGGAACACTATTGAAATGAGCTATTGTTGCCTCCTATAATCCCCTAAAATACTTGATTTTGACAAAGTAAGGGACCATGGAGGTTCGGGCCATTACATCAAGTACTATAAAACTATTATCACCCTCGATAATTTAATACCAAACCCAGTAGAAAGAGGGGTCCAAACAACCACCCCTCAGGATACCTCTCATGAGTAAACCATGTTTAATTGTTTCGAAAGTTGGTGTGAAACCTCAACATCCAAGAACACATCCTCCCAGATTTTCCAACCCAATCAACCATAAGACATACCAAACCAACACCAAAATTCACATTGCTCAAACATATGAATCGGGAAATTTCTTCCTCCATGTCAAAATACTATCCAATTTGGGAGGCACTAACTCGCCCACATGGGTTTAATTGCATCTAGATTAATGCGTCCTGATTAGGGATCAGGTCTCCCTATTTTTCGCATATTATTTTTTCACATGTTATGAATTTATCATATATAATAGAATAAGGAAACAAATCATCTCATAGAAAAAAAATGTTCAAGAATAACTATATCACAATGAAAAACACACAAGAAAAACACAAACAACTCTGGGTACTAGGCACACATCTCTGTCTCCTGCTCCAAAGTACTCTCTTCCAGGCCACCAAGCCTCCACAACACACAAACCAAGGGAATGGTATGTCCATGAAGAACCCTCTCCTGAAGATCATGGATCTCTAATGGCCACTCCATGAATGTTGCATCATCCTCAATATCCAAAACTCTCTAATAAATGACATGGGAGTCATTGTGAAGATATCGACAAAGCTGGGAGACATGAATGATGTTGTGAATCCTTCTCAATTGTGGTGGTAACACCAACTATTATTCCACCACGCCAACTCATCAAAACACCTCGAAGGGTCTGATGAAAATAAGAGAAATCTTAATCCCTCTATCGAACCTCCACTTCCCACATCGACAAGAAACCTTCAGGAACATGTGGTCCCCAACCTCAAACTCCAAGGGCCTTCTCCTGCGATCAACATACAACTAATGCCACTCTTGTAATACCTTCATCCACTCACGAACAGGCTACACCTTCTCTATCAAACTCTTCACTACCTCTAGACTAAGAAAAGTTGCTTCCCTATCCTCTATCCTGCACAAGGGTAAATGGAAAGACATTCTATATAAAGCTTCAAATGGATACATGCCAATGGATGAGTGATGGCTATTATTTTAAGAAAACAACACCAAGGGAAATTTTCACACCCAAGACCACTAAAGTCCTAAACACATTCTAAAAACATGTCCTCAAACTTATGGATGGTTCTCTCTATCTACCCATCTATCTGAGGGTGGAAAGCAGTGTTGAGGAGTAACTGAGTGCTAAAGGAATACTGCAATCCCCTCTATAATTGTGAGGTAAAACACAAATTCGGATCTTAGATAATGGATCTTGGAACTCCATGAGGTAATGGCACCTCATCTATATAACTCTGTGGGAAGGAATATATTTTGCATGAATCCTTGATTTCTATTAAGTGAGATGATGTCGTCATCTAATCCACTAGTACCCAGATTGCATCACAGCATCCCTGAGCCCCGGGTAGCCCTGTGAAAAAATCCATTGATATTACATCCCACTTTCACTTAGGGACATCTAAGGGATACAATAAACAACCAGGAACATGGTTCTCATCCTTCACTTGTTGGAACACCATGAAATTTTCCACAAACTTCATCATTGCTTGCTTCATCCTGGGCCATCAGAACTCTTCCCTCAAGCCCTGGTAAATCATGGAAATCCTCGAGTGTACTTCTAGGGGTGATCCATGAAACTCACAGAGAACTCCCTCATTCATCGTTATGGGAACAAAAATATTTGCATTGAACATCATCTGATTCTGACCATCATCCGAACATCCCTTCGTAGCATCACCCTGTTTAAAGTGATCATGCATAACCTCAGCCTATGAGTCACCCCACTAGGACTCCTCCACCTACCGAATCAGAGATTAATACACCATCATCTGAAGTAGACATCATCTGTAGAAATCCATTCCTATAGCTAAGTGAAAGGTAGAAAACTCCTCCATTTCTCCCCAAGAATCCATAGATTACTGAACCACTTCCTTTTACGGCTTCCTTCTCAAAGAATTGGCAACAACATTACCAATTCCTGAGGTGTAGGAGATTTCAAAATCATAATCCTCGAGTAACTTCATCCACCTCCACTATTGCAAGTTCAAATTTCATTGGGAAAATTGTACCTCAAACTCTTGTGATCTACGAAGACCAAAAAGTGATACCTAATGAGGTAATCCCTCCAAAAAATTAATTCAAACATGACTGATGATAGCTCAAGAACATGGGTGGAATAGTTATGTTCATGGGGATGCAGCTTCCTAAAATTATATGAGATCACCCCCATTATTGTATCATCACACACCTCAAGACTATATGGGAAGAATTAAAAAACACCTTTAACATCACCCCTTCCTATGGAAACCTATGAATAGGGGAACTAACCAACTTCCCATTCAGATAGATGAACACTTTCTGGAACTGCTTACTCCACACAAAATCTAGGCCTTTTCTGGTCAGATCCTTCATCAGATCTGCTAATCAAGAGAAATCAAGTACAAATCTCATATAATAGCCTACCAGACCGAGAAAAATGTAAACCTCTACTACATTATTGAGTGATTCCCAAAAAACAACTACTTTGAACTTTGATGGTTCTACTGCGACACCCTAATAAAACCCCACATGTCCCAGGAAGTATACATCATGTGTCCAAAACATGCACTTGGATAGCTTTCCGTAGAGGTGGTGGTGATGAAGGACTTCTAGGATAGTCTAAAGATGCTCGATATGCTCCAACTCTGACTTCAAGTAGATCAGGATGTCATCATTGAATATGATGACTAACCAATTCGGGAACTCATGAAAGACAGAGTTCATAAGCCCCATGAACATGTCTAGTGCATTCATGGCACCAAATGGAATAACTGTTAACTCGAAGTTCCCATACCTACACATAAAAACAGTCTTCAGGATGTCACCCTCCTTCACCCTAAATTGGTGATACCCAGACCGTAGATCGATCTTAGAGAACCAAATTTCTCCCCTTATCTAGTCTAAAAGATCAACTATCCTCGGGTGAGGGAAGCAGTTCTTGACTATTACCTGATTCAACCTCCGATAGTCTATACACTGCCTCAGACCACCATTTTCCTTCTTCACAAACATGAACAAAGAACCCCACGATGACACACTGGGTAGGATAAATTTATTCTCCATCAGATCATCAATCTATATCCTTAGCTCCCACATCTCATAAGGTGGCATCTAATAACAAGCCATCGAAATCGGAGAAGCACCGAGCTATAAGTATATCCCAAACTCAACGTCACTTCGAGAGGGTATAGTCACAACCTCATTAGAAGAAACATCCAAGAATTATCTAAAGACTCCTAAAACCTCCACCTTCTCAGCATACACTAATTCCGCTGATGGATCTCCTAATCAGGAAAAAAGAGGCTTTACACACTAGCTTCCCACCTAACAAAACCTCTCACTAACAAAAGCTACACATTGGCCACTCACGTTTGAAAGAAAAATACTTCTTTAGAATAGTTCGATGAAAGCATGCATGGAAAAAAACCAATCAATTATAAGGATAACATCGTATGGCTGCATCTATAGTAGAAAGATATCACCCCTAGACTGATGTGGCCCCAACATCAGTCTACATCCCTAGAAAATATCAAACAAGATGGTTTGACTTCTGACTAGTGTACTCAACACCAGGGGCATGGAAAGTCTCTATATATCCAATCCTAGAGTATGGGAAAGAGAGGGTTCAACAAAGGAGTGTGAACCTCCTGAATCAAAAAAAGTGAAAATCAGATTACTGAAAAAAACTGATCATACCTATAACAAACTATGGCCCTATTGGGAATGTTGCCTCTACGGTGTGCAACTGATCACGCCCAGCTCCACTACCCCTATTTTTTCAACAGTCTCCCTGACCATTCCCTAGTTAAGGTCCCTCTGGAGTTCCCTAAGGATGGCCTATGCCTACTATGTCTCTCCTTGGTGGAGCAGGAGCTCACTGTCCCTGTTGTTGAAATGTTCTGTTAGGAAACTGTTGCTGAGGTAGGTGTTGGACCAACCCACCTCCATCATACTGAGCTCTAACTGGGCACTTACTCTAACGGTTCCCACAACCTCCATAAGTGAAATACCTCAGCAACAAGCCTATAGGAAAATTATGGTGACCAAAAGGTTGGAACTGAAACTACTAGGGTCGACTCCTTGATGGCCAAAACTGAGAATGTCCTAATGCTAGAGACCTACTGCTGACAACCTTACCCTTCAAAGAACTCTGCTGGCTCCCCTCTCATGGTAAACCTCCTCTCGATTTCATCCATTTCACTACCTAACCCTTCTTCTGAACCTCAATGTATGTCGGTAAGGTAAAGTGAGTAACTGCGTACTACAGAGAATGATGGAGAACCTCCTCTAAATGTCTCACCTGAGACTCCTCATTCCGAAATAGATTAGGAGCAAAGCAAAGGAGATCCATAAACATGATCCCCAACTCCTATATCGACCTAATCCCCTACTAGAGGGAGATTATCTCCTGTCGCTTATCAGCATTCATCATTAAAGATAGGAATTCCGCCCATAACTCCTTATCAAAGTCGACCCATAGAACACACTACGAGAAAACCGCCGTTTAGCGGCGGTTTTTTCGCGGAGGTTTTTAAAACCGCCGCGATACGCGTTTCGGGCCGCCGTTTCGCGACGGTTTTTAAAACCGCCGCCAAACGGCAAAAAAATATATTAATTTTTATATTAATTTTTATTTTTTTTTTATTTTTATTCGAGGATTAGCGGCGATTTTTTAAAAAACTGCCACGAAATAGCGGCGGTTTCGGTAAAACCACCGCGAAATGAAATGAAAAAAATAAAAAAAACACG